>CM062834.1:11120210-11374750 GCA_031772345.1 Himalopsyche anomala
TTATATATATTATGTACGCCAGCTTGTGATCCCGTTCTAACTTGGGAAAACAATCCTGGTCACTTTAGGTGACTGCAAGAAAAATAGCTTACATATTATATTAATAAGAGCTTTATTTCAATTTAACGATTTTTTCAATAGAAATATTCTTGTTCGCCTTATCAAAACATAAATAAATAGCCAGTCTAGTAAGAAAAAAATAAGCTTTACCGATATTAGTGAAATATTCCAGACAATTTCAAAATTAATACTTTTTCCGATTTAATATTAATCTCGGTTTTGTATTTTCGATTGATTCAGCTAAAACTCTATGGATATTCATTTTTAATGTACAAAATTTATTCTGAGGAAAACCACACAAAAGTTATCAATTTGAATTTTGTATTAAAGATCGAATGTTTCCGATTTCAATTAAAACCCGAATATTTTCACTAAAAAAATCGAATTGGCTCAATACCAACAGCAATCGAATGTAAGTTTCTAAAATATAATATGTACATACAATTGTTTAAGTGTAGACGTCTTTTTAAATTAAAAAAATGTATCTTTGCTTTTCAATCTAAAAAAAAATAAGTAGGTTGTTATAAAAATTATAAAAGGTTCGTCGACTCTTTTTCACAAATGGAAAATATGTTTTTACTGAATAATAAAAGTTTTAGACTTTGCACCCTTTGCGAGACCAAAAACATGTTTTTATCTTCTTTCTCGTCGTAAAAAATGAAAAAAAGTTTTAAAGATGTTTGATTGTGGGAAAAATAACGAATTTCTAAAGATACCATTAAATTAACATTATCTTAAATGCCGCTCCGCAAAAACATAGGCGGCGAAGAGATAAAAATAATATATAGCTTATTTAATTAAAAACTTTCTATACAGACGATTGTCTTTACTGCCATATTATTATTTTCTTGTTCATTTCAAGTAAATTTTCGAGGAATATATCTAAATATATTTTTTCAATCTTAGAAATAAGAAATGAATTTAATTTAAAATTTGTATTGTATTTCATAACAATCAAAACGTTTTAAGAAAAACAATTCATTCTTTATTCACTATTAAATTATTAAAATAATTATTATATTAAAAAAAAAGAAAAAAATACGATTGTATCTTGTCATTTAAAATGTAACTTTTTTTTATTACCGATCAGATGATTGTTAATAAATATTAGAGTGCATCGAAAATTAGCTGAACAGAAAGTTCTATTTATCTTTCATCGTACTCAAGATTAACTTACTCCAAGGTAACTTTCGTGTAATAATTTTACAATCGATTTTGAAATTTTATTCGCCAGCTATATGATGCAGGTATAAACAATCCCAATATGATCATGAAACCTTGGCGTGAAAACAATCTTATTACTACTTGTTTTTTACTCCATCCTTGCATCTTTATTTGTTAGTTGTTACTCTTTTAAAACGGATAATTTGAGTTACCAATTATTGTATATTTTTAAAACTTTTGCCAATTAATCTTGTATATTTGTCACGTTGAAGAAGATATGGCTTTTAATTTTCAATTTACAGTTGTAATATAAACTGACATAACAAAATACAGCAAAACCCCCATTTACACTAAAGTCGGGACAGTGTAATTCCGGGTAGTGTAATTGGGGGAGTAAATCTCATACAAAATTAGAAATTTGGTTTTTTCCGCAAAAATGCAAAACTAAGAAATATAGACGAAATATTTAGTTACTAAGTGACAAAATGCAAAGCGCGCCAAAATACAACTTATAGAAAGTCGCCCAGCTATACGTGTATAGCCTGGCACGTGTTGAATACACTGACGCTAGCCAACATTTGGCTGTATGCGCCTCACAGACGACCGTCTCGAGGCAACGAAAATGAAACGCGACAGTGCAATTGAAGGATTTGCGGCGAATATTTCAAGCCAGCGCGTAATTCGTAGTGTAATTGGGGGTTATACTGTACAATACAATGATGCAATACTTCGCGAAACTTCATTAAATAAAGTGTTTTTTTGAGGTTTCGTTTGCTCAGTTACTTGATTATAAGGGTTGTAGCAGAAAAGGGTTGAAGGATTTTTTCGCATGCTAACATAAATACGGCACCCGCAAGGTCACAACAGTTCTATCGTCCTCATCTGAAAACCTTAACCTTAAAAAAAATTGTAGATATCCCATTTACTCGTCTTGCAACGTGTTCTTAGTTTTTGACTCCTGTTAATTAAGACAATTTATAACGACTGTGCTTAGGTAAAAGGGATCAACCATATTTTTTTTGAAAATCACAATGTTTCAAAATGAATTAAGCCGCAAATGCCAAATTACTATCTAAAATTCTAAATTAAGTTTTTAAGTTTGAAAAAATAATTGCATGTGAAAATTGCAACCAAGAAAAAAGACCACTTTTAGGGTGTTCACTGTCAATACTTGGTGGAAAGGCATTATATTAGTAAAAAAAAACAATAATCCTTTGTACTTCATTCCACTTTATTTAATATGTCAGGACCGGTTTCGCTCATTACGAGCATCGTCAACTGATAAGAAATATAATTTAACAATGTTATTTATACAAAAATGAACAGCTATAAACAACAATTGGCATTGAAAAGAAAATACCCATTCTAAATTTATTAATCTGAGATGACTTTTTAATTATATGTTAGATGTGTTAAACATTTTAATTTTGTGCTATTTTAGAATCACTTTTAATGTAATTGGTATTTTCTTTTCAATGCCAATTGTTGTTTATAGCTGTTCATTTTTGTATAAATAACATTGTTAAATTATATTTCTTATCAGTTGACGATGCTCGTAATGAGCGAAACCGGTCCTGACATATTAAATAAAGTGGAATGATGTACAAAGGATTATTGTTTTTTTTTTTACTAAGAAAAAAGACCTTCATAAAAGGTTTTCTTATAAAAACATGAATTTTATATTACACTGAGTTTATATTACATTGAGTATATAAAACACCAGTTTATAAGTCTTTGTGCATTTCAAGGTTGTGGTTATTTAATATTTTGACTTTGGCCCAAAATTGATAAAAAAAACGTTTTTCGTCCCTTCTGTAAAATTTGTTTTGAGTGGGTTGATCCCTTCTACCTAAACACAGTCAATAAAGAATACATTAGTCAATGTTGTATTAATTATTTTTTAATCTGAAAGTTTTGTACTGGCAAAAAATAACTTTTAATTTATAATAAATGGCTGCTAAATTAATTAATATAATCAATAAAGAATAATAATAAAATTTTGACAACGGAAAAATGACGCAATATTTATCAAATTTGAATACACTGTAATAATTAAGGTAGTTTTATTTAGATGCATATATGTCAATATTTAAATATATAACGTTTTCAAATTTCATTACCAGATTCAAATGTTGTTCTGCACTCATTTCAAAGGGTGAAGTATTTACCATTTTTTTACAATTTCATGTACGAGTTTGCTGTGCAAAAGTAATCAAAATACACACATTGATTAATAAATTTCGCCCGAAATCAATAAGCAAATGGTTCCGTGGCGAGCCAATACTGCATAAATATTTGATATAACGACGCCATGTATAAAACCAACCAAAAGCATTCACGAAAATTGCACTGTTGGGAGTCGGTCCTCGGTTTTGAATGTTTATTAGTGATTAAACACTAAACATTATTACGGTGAAAAATAAATTGCAGTTGAAAATTTATTTATTGTGAGGTTTGCTGTGCAATGCATTCGTATTTAAACTTCTATGAGTAATTAATTGACGTCGGTTTTTATTGGAATTAAAATTGAATACAAAATTATGATAATTTAAAGAGTATTCCGATAGTTTATTTAAATTTATTATTGATTTGTAAACTATTACAAAAAAGTTTGAATTGCTCAATACCTGGATTTTAAATAAAGCTGTTTGAAGATTGTTGTCGTGTTTCAAAAGATAATAATATAATTTAACCTTTAAAGGAGTAAATAAATCTATACTGACCTTACTTTACTAACTTTTTTAACATAAAAATTGTGTGACTTTTTTCCAATGAATATATGTAATTCATACTTAAAGCTCATATACATGTATATGCTTACAGACAGACACTACTGTGGTGAGTTAAAAGTACGTCTGTACTCATTTACAGAAAAATCACGCTGTTGTACAGTACGTCCATACTCTTCTAAAGGTTAAATAATAATAAAAAAACTCTTATTCATAATGTTTTGGGTTTCGTTAAATGTGCAAAAAAATTGAGGGAAAGTTAACGAAAAAACATTTTTTTCCATAAAATGTTTTTACACATACAATTTAAATATAATTTTGAAATTGCTACGTGAATCAACATTTGAACAGACTCAACAGCACTATCGTAATCACTGTATTCGACGAAGACAACCTGCCATTCGCATTTGTTCATTTGTCATTGCATACATTTCTCTGAGCATACAGTAAAAATAGCAAAACATGATAGGTAAATGAGGTTTAAATAAAAGCTTCCATACTAACCTCGTGCCAATTAAATCCTGAGAGACAGAGACAAATAGACAGAGGCATAAATTGATTTTTTACTAGTCAACGATATTTTTTTTCTATTTGTAGACAGTAAAAAAATATGACTTTTCAGCCAATAACCAAGGCCAAATATTAAAAAAAAATGATTTATATAAAATAAACTCAAATGAGAACTGTTTTGGAAGTCACTGGAGATCAACTTGAGAATAAGAAGAATAACAAAACACCCATATCCAAGATATTAAAAAACTAAGTTTTATATTGATCGTCCTGGGGCGTTTGGAAATTATCCTGATGGTGGAAGAAACAGCCGATATTCAGCCTTCATTGAGTAATATTCTGTTTTATTCAAATACAATTTGAAAAAAGTGACTCGTTTGATTTAAAGCCTGTGTTTTATATAATATGTTTTGTAGCACCATAGACTTAAGCTCACGACAAAGCAGCGCTGACAAAGGAGCGCGCATTACAAAAGATCGCACGACAATCTGATAATAGTTGAATACACATTCTAATTAAGAGTATCTCTAAATGATTATATGCACGTTTGTACATTGAATTTGTACAATTTCATATTATGATATTAATCATCCACTAATAACACAATTACTTAATATAAACAATACTATAATAAATAGCGACGAGAGCGTACATAAAAATACATATTGTAAAAATTGCTTAATCCAGCGTCTTAAAAAAAAAGTATCGCAGGCAAAAATTTTCTTACACCCTAACAAAATGCTAATTGCTGATGATTAAAAAAAATATACATTTTTTAAAAATCGGAATACACCACCGTTATCCTTTCCTTGCATCTCGCTATTTTTTCTTAAAACACACATTCTCAATCATACATTTTAGTACGTCTTGAAAATCTGTTTTTACTGAAATCTGTACTATTTTGCGATAATGTAAATTTACGTTGTCTTCGTGCCGTGAAAGATAGATTTCGCTAATTATTTTATTTTATCTATAATACAAAAGTATCATTTACCAAAAAAAAATGCCGTTAAAAGCAAGAGAAGATAGAATTTCTAGTGAGTCTTAATTTGGATCTGTATTTATCTCATATCAGACTTTGTATGCGCGCCTTCATCACTGCGCTACGATTTGTCAATGCGACGGTTCGACATGCCATATTCTTTTTGTACATCATATGCCATGTTTTTTTTTCGACAGTATTGTGACTCTTTTAAACACATTTTATAGGTCAGTATTTACTATCACTGACACTGAGAGTAAAGTAAGTAAACAGGTTAAAAACCAGTTCTTGTTGGCAAAATACACCGACAAGAATTCGTATGCTTTTCATTGACAGTCAAGATGATTTTAATTGTATTCATCTCACATTAATTAAAAAAAAACGACAAAAAAGAGATGTTTTCATAATAATGCCGCTATTTTTTTAATCTGTAAATTCTTAAACTTAAAAAATGTTCAAGAAAACAGTGTATAAAAAAATATTTTTGTAATAAAAAACATTCTGTCAGTGGATGATAATTTTTTCGTCCAATTTATCAGTTGACTCAAAACATTAGGCTGTGAGGAAAACATGAGCTTTCTGTAAACCGGTCCCCATGCAAAACATTTCTCATTAGGAAGATAACGAATGTTCTGCAAATAGCCACCAAAATAAAGGCGGGGTTAGAAACACAACAATTTTTTTTATTCCTTGTTGAATCCTCTGCCGTTAACACGTTCTTTGATAGAAAAAGACTCCTAAGAACATATGCATCTAACCTATGTCCACTCTCAATATAGAAAGTATGGCCTCGTAATAGAGGTATATAAACACAAGTTTTTCTACGATAACTACTTATTACTGAGTTGCTCAACTTTATTTTTTCGAAGAGATTAGGGAAAGCGTAGATAAATCTAGAATAGGATAAGTGGTTAGTTAATCGGTTTTGTTACGTTCCATTATATTATTGGTATTGTAATGGTGAGAGAGTTTTTTAGACTTCAAAAACGTCCATGTCTTAGAACAGAAATCGGTGAGTCGATTAAAAAAATAGTGTTTGTACTGGGATTTGAAATCGTGCGATATGTCACAGAAACCAACGACGTTGAAATCTACACCACGGATCCGAAAAAATATACATCTAACAACAGTTTATAAAAATGATTAGATTTTTTAGCAGCAGCAGCTCCAGCAAGCTTTACAAACATCTTATTCCTGTCAGATATATTCTAATTGAAATTGTCTGTAAAACCTTCTCAAATAAAATAGGAGTGAAATGAATAAAAATAGGCTTCGAAGGCTCAACACAATTTCAGTAAGTAAATATATCAAACGATGAACATTAGGGCTTCCAATGCCGGAATCTCGTCCAATTTGTTGATCTCGTAATCCCGGGATTTTGCGATTGAAAAATGTTCTCGTCCGTGTACTTTGATTTGGACATATTTTTTTAACAAAACCTTAATAATTTATGAATGAATTGTGATTCGCACTCCCTTTATTATTTCACCACAGTCATTGATTGGAGGAGACAATTTTACTATTTTAAAATTTTGCAGAACTTTATGCAAAATAAATAAGCTCTTATGATTGTTATACATATGTATATTATTTGATTTTGCCAATGCTTTATAAAATTTTCAAAAATAAATAGTACGTCTTGATTGAGATGCGATTTTTTATTGTAAAAAGTAGGATGTCACTACTTACTTAAGCACACCATTTTTTTTCTTGATCATTTTTACAGATAAATGTTAGTAAAGAATGTTAAACTGAACTGAGATGTTTTGAAAAATATTTAAGGCAATATTTTATTAAATATACGAATGTTTGTAAATATGTAAGTTACTTAATAATTAGCCTAAATTATAATCTTATAACTGTCTTAGATCTCACCCTTAAAAATCATATATATTGTTTCTTGTAATATCTCTTCTCCTCGAATTAATTTCAAGTGACTGTAAAAACAAAACAATCGTATGTATAATTGTATGTGACTTAAAAAATTATCTGTCGCTTTGGCCGTTAGTTGTAATATATATTTTTTTGTGATATAATTTTTAGTTTCACATTCAATTATAGTAAATGACCAATCCCGGGATCACAAACAAAAACTTCGGGATTGGATGCCCTATTGAGAAAAAAGTTAAAAGAGCAAAAACAAATAAATTCCAAATAAGTTAAAACAATAAAGCACGATATTGCTTGTGTATAGAGCGGCCTTAACGTAGTACGAGGAATAAACTTGCCAGCTGAAAATAACGTCAAACGTAACTTTTTATTATCGTCTAAGAAAATAATACTGCAAGAGCAAAAAAATTAGCATTAAGTCACCCTGTGCCGTAATATGATAATTTATTTTGCTCGCTGCTTGTTAATATGTTCGTGGAAATTTACTTTTGAGATAATAAAGGGGCTTTAGATATTTTCCTGTAACACTTATTGGTAGATGATGATAAAAGTGTCAGCGATTTTTTCAACTCACGTAATTAACATATTCATTAAAATGTTTAATGTAAATGATGAAACCGAGCTTTTCTTTTCTATCCTTTTCGTTCCTTGCCGGGCTTGTTGCCGAATGTAAACGGGATCAAATCACAGTACGGAATTTTTCATAAATTCATGTTTCAATAGATTTATGTGATTTTTAACTTGAGTTATTTCACGTGTTATGCCTCTCTAAGAAGTATCATTAAACTTACTATCTTTAATTTATTTTTGATTGAAAGTACACATTGGCTTTGATTCTTAACTTATCAATTAATGTATTTTTTTATTGGATGGGCTATATTATAAATATAAAAAGATATATTTTGTGTCATGAAATGTCACAACACATTATAACATAAACTGTAATGAAAAATATTGCCTACATTATTGGTTGCATTAAATTAAAATGAGATTATTAAAAAGTATTATTTTTTAATCATTCAAAATATTTTCTTCGCCGCTAGCATTTTTAAAATTTATTTTATTATATATACACTTTTAAACAACAGAAACTCTTGATTTGTAATAATATTTTAAAAAAATAAATAGGAAAGGTCACTAACAATAAAATTCAAAAGTTTGTTTGAAATAAGCAATTGGGGAAATAGTAGTTGAAAAAGTTCAAAAATGTGTAGAAATTTTTAATCTATCAATACTTTTCTTCCAAATATTGGCAGTGAATATCTAAAAAGTCTTTTGGTGACGAAAACATACAATCGATTTTGAAAAGGTGATGAATATTGATTGGTACATCATATAGTTAAATATTGTTTTTACTGAGCGAGAAATTTTTTCTGTATTGTTTATTAGAAAAAAATGAGTATATAATTAAACTATTTAATTGGACGTATATCCTTAATTTGAACCTCAAAATAGAAGACCTGAGTTTATACATATAATTATTATGTACATAATTTTTTTTCATTATATCGTCTATGGACAAAAGTTTCAGCTAAGCACCATTTACGACGTTCAAACAGGCACTCCTTGTTACTAGTGAATAAAAGACATCAACTTTTATTGACGCTAATGAAGTATCATGATAAAAGTACTGAAATATCATAAAAAGTATGGCCGTGAGTGAAAATAAAATTCAAACATAAACATGTACAAAAAAAACCGGTCTTATTATCTAAGATGAAAATCATAAAACACGTTTAAAAATGTGTCAAATCGCTTATCACACAAACAAATTTAAAAAAGGTGCAAAGCATTGCCACAGTAAAATTATGAAATATGGTAGAGAGAAAAATATTTTAGCATCATTTTTCTCGAGTATTTATTATTTGTTAATAGTCAGAGAGTGGTCATTGCTTGGCAGCGCCATCTCGTGGCCACGGACACTCATTTGTTTAATATTACGGCAAACTTTTAGTCCTTTTGCCAAGCCGACCAACCTGCATATTTTATATTTTCACTTCCTCTTGGCCAAAATGCAAAGGCGGCTGGTAAGATATAATATTTTATTTTTATTAACACAATATAACATTATGAGAATATGTAAGCAAAGCATTTTCGTTTTACTTTTTAAACGTTTAACGATATTTTAACTAAATGGTGAACCAAATAATCAAAATCTACACTACTAAACTACACGGCCTTAATAAGGGCCTTAGCGCTCAAAAATAGTGTAAAGTTTGTCTATTCAGTTAGATACTGAGCATGTTCAATAATATACAAGCAAGGCTATACTTATAAACTATAGAGCATAGGTTCCCAACCTTTTCGGGTTGCGACCCCTTTTTATAAAAGCCGTGTGACCCGCGGCCCCGATGCAATTAAAAAATGCATTTTTAATAAGATAATTTTAGTTGACTGTATAAGTTGGCGACGCATAGGTTGGGAACCCGTGCTATAGAGCAGTGTTTCTCAACCTTTGTGGGAGCGTGACCCCTTTTGAGTGTCTTTATTTTTCTGTGGCCTCCATACCATTGTTTTGTCTTCCTATGAAAATTATAATTTCAAAAACCCACCTTTTTTTATTGCTCTTCCGAGATTTTCGAATTTAGAATGCCAGTATTTTATTTACGGATTTACAAAAAATAGCTGCGCGACGTCCGCCATTATGCTCTTCCCTGTATCGTTTTATCAATACCCATGGCCCCCCTAAGCTGTGTTGTGGCTCCCCAAAACAAAAATAAATCTCTGTCGCCCCCTTAGAACATGCTGTGGCCCACCGTTGAGAAACCCTGCTATAGAGCATTCCCAACTTCGATCCCGAATCCGATTTACAAAAGAAAAACAAGTTTATTAAAAGATCAATTTTGTCTTTCAAAATTCTTTTACTAACTGTTTGTAACACTATATTATTTTTTTAATCCATGTCTTAATGGAGGTATCTAAACAGATTTTTTCACGAGAACAGTTTTTTACTCAGTTTCTCAATCTCTCTTTTTCAAAGAGAGCAGATATAGAAGGATATGACAAGGACGAAACTAGTGGTTAGTTAATCGCTTTCGATACGCCCATTTTAATGATTGGATGAATAGGAGGGAATTCAAGACACCACATACATCCATGCTTTCGGAAAGAAATCCATAAATCGATTGAAAAAACAATTTATAAAAACTCTTCGTATTGGTATTCGAACCTGTGACCTTCGTTTTCTAAGTCAGTGACGCTGAAACTCGACCACGCAGTCGGATATGTAATAAGTCTTACTTAATTCTGTATCGTTTTATATATTATTTTTCCATTGATAATGCTTGGTCAGTATATATCAGGGTTTCTCAACGGTGGGCCATGTGGCCCCCCAGGAGGCCACAGCGTGTTCTAAGGGGGGCACAGAGATTTATTTTTGTTTTGGGGAGCCACAGCACAGTTTAAGGGGGCCACGGGTATTAATAAAACGATACAGGGAAGAGCATAATGGCGGACGTCGCGCAGCTATTTTTTGACATTCTAGATTCGAAAATCTCGGAAGAGCTATAAAAAAGGTGGGTTTTTGAAATTATAATTTTCATGGGAAGAAAAAACAATGGTATGGGGGCCACCGAAAAATAAAGACACTCAAAAGGGGCCACGCTCTCAAAAAGGGTGAGAAACACTAGTATATATAGTCAATTATGTGGAATCAGAAGAAAGAGCATTATATTTTATAACATTATGACCATTTGTTCATTGAATTATTTCCATATTATTGAAAAATCTATCCATGATAATTAGCATAGCAATGATTTTTTGTAATTTCTACGCATATTGCGTAATTAAAAATTCCCCGCCACTGTGTACTGGGCTTCCGTTTGGGATGGGGTCGGTAAAAATGTAGAAATGAAATAAATAACGCAGATAGGAAGATCTACATGACTGTATTTTTTTCTAAAAGGGCAAAATTTTATATTTATACCACGCGAATGTACGAGACCCCCCACATATTTTAACTCATTTCCTCTCCCTTTGCATATATCCGCAATGCAAATGGGTGGGCAAAAAAGACAGTCACTTGGTGTACGTTGCGGTAATTTTACTAAGTGTTTATGACGTTTTTACTATCCCTGAAATATGACAGGCACGCCAAACATCTTTTTCATTTCGTGTTCTGAATGTTCGGATGGCTAGCAAAATTTTTAAAGCATTCTCTAAAAAAGTACACTTAAAAAACGTTTCACGAATGACACATCACTGCAAATCGCCTGTTATGTGATAAAAATGTATTTTATACAAAACGAACACAAAAATGAGTTAGACGATTACATTTTTATTTTATTTTCTAGTAAATTATAATAACAAAACCTCATTTCACTTTGCAATTCCAAAATTATTTTGGTACCTACAATCGTATTTGTTCATGTTTATGTATTTTTAAAAAGTTTTATAGTAACTTCATTAAGCCAAATCGATTGTCCGATTCATTTTTTAACATTAAGAGCGGACATGAATATGTCTTCGAAATAGTGGTAATTTAACAAGTTTTTTTCTTAGAGAACTTTTTGTTACTCAGTTGGTCAACCTCTCATTTTCAAAGAGAGTAGAGATAGAAAGATAAGAATTTGACAGAACTTTTTGCAAGTTTAAGATTATCGCTATCGATGAATCGTTTTTGATGATAGGATGAGTGGGAGTTAATTCAAAGACATCACATACATCCATGCCTTCGGACAGAAATCTATAAATCGATTGAAAAAACATTATTTAAAAACTATCCTCACTGGGATTCGAACCCTTTACTTCCGTATTCTAAATCAACAATCTTGATACTCGACCACGCAGCCGGTCAGTTCATTAGTCGGAGGCTAAATATTATGGATTTAGATGTAAAATTTTGCGCCCTCACGAGTCCAGTAATCAGATAATAATTGAAAATGGCACAAAAAAAAATTTTGATGCCGGTAAAAATCTAAACAATTGAATAAAGTTTTAGTATTGTATGGATCATTTACACGAATCTTTTAAATTTTCCTCTACTTAATTCGACCTAACTAATAGTAATATCATTTTTTTAAGTCATATGATCCTAAAATGTGAAGAATATTACATACTCTTGAAGGTATTTCAATAGTTACCGCTGTGTTACGGACTCAAAGGTCTAAATCAGTTCTCCGCAACCGGTGTGCCGCGAGGCGATGCTGAGTGTGCCGCGGTACATATTTCTAATAAACAAAAAGAAAATCAAATAGATTTTTCAATTGATTTTTGGATTTCTGTTCGAAGGCATGGGTGTATGTGATGTCTTAAATTCCTTCCTCCCACCTATCCGTAAAAAGGGAGGATATCGAGAGCGATTAGATAACCACTTGTTTTGTCCGATCCTTATTCCTCTATCACTACTCTCTTTGAAAAAAAAGAGAAATTGAGCAACTAAGTAATCGGCAGGTCTTGTAGAAACTCTTCTTTTAAGATTATCTCCATTAGGATTAGGTTATAAAAATATGCATATGATTCTTTTATGGTTTTTATCATATATAAACCGAAACTAATGTAATTTCTGTATATTATGGACATTTTTACTTCTGGCGTGCCGCGAAATTTTGAAGAACACGTCGGTGTGCCTTGGAAGATAAAAGGTTGCGGAGCACTGGTATAAATAACACTGAATTTAATTCTAGATTTTTTTTATTATGTTGGTAGCTATTTTAACTTTACGCCCTCGTCAGAAATAAAAAAAAAAATGAAAAATACATGATTTATAGTGACCTTTTGGATAGTACTGCTTCAATTATCTCAACAAAAGTTGTTTTAGACTGACTGACTGACGAACAGGGCGATCAATATCTGTCGCGATAATGTGACGGTACTATTTATACCAATTTGATAACGAAAGGACATAGTTAGAATATTTGTATTGGTGGTATATTGTTACATATAATTTTTTATCGAACCTATGTTGCAAAGCTCGTACTTTTTTAATTATTAAAAATCACAAATAAATCCCACCAGGTTATCTTGAAAAGATCTGTTATGAATAATATAATATATATATATATATATATATTATTGATCAATAAAGCAAAGTGTCATGTAGAATTTTGATAAAATGATATATAAATACTAATTGTGTTAAAAGACAATTTATAAACTAATACTATGTGGTACTTTTTAATGTTTCTATAACAAATTTACATCCAGAGTGCATTACATAGGGGAAGTAGGGGTTAGTTATATCAAGAGAAAGATGTTGTATTTTAGAATGATGATTTCGCTACTGAAAATAACTTTAACTTATTGATAACTGTAAAGAATAAAAAAAACTGGTCTTCCACCTATTTCAGAAATACCATTGTCAAATCTCTATCCGAACCACAATAAAAAAAGTTTATAAAGTAGATTTTTAGCTAAAGAAATCGTTTTATATAATAAATTATTGTATAAATTAAACTTTGCGTATTTTTTTATTTAATCTACACAATGAGATTCTTGTATGTTATTTTGTTGTTTGAAATTACTCATCTTTGGACTTCATAGATTCCACGGTAGGTATTTGTTCCTGCATATCAATTCCTTACTTGATTTGTCTCAGATTGACATATCTAAATGCATATATTTTTATGTTATAATTTTCTATGTGACATAAAATATCAAGGCTTAGAGCTTTTTTTATGTATTCAATTAAACAAAGACTATAGAATTATAAATATCGTATTGAGGTCAAAAAATAAATAAAATTTGTAAACAAAAAAGCCATATAATATGAATTAAATTATCGTATAAAAATGCCAACAAAAAGAGCCAAACCAGTCAAACACAACACACAAATTAAGCCATTAAGTAAGTACGAAATTATTTTCTTTGTCCTACAATTTGCTGTGTTGAAAACAATCTCGAATATAACTTACAAAAGGACCAACTATTATCTATCACATTTTATTAGTGTATATAAAGTGTGATATTTCTGTATTCGATTCTTTTATTGATATTTATCGTTTTAAGCTTTTGTAAAAACTGTGTAACAGCAATGATAAAAATCACTGTAAGGCAAAAATTGTTACTACTAGTCTAATTCTCCTCTAACCACCGTTAGAAGTTTCTAGTCATCCAAGCATTAAGTCGAACTACGACTCAGCTTCCAACCACTTGAGCTACCAGTAATTTAATTTGTTGCCGCCGCGAATGTAGCCTGCGTTTCCCATGTAAGAGTTCTCGAACAAACTCTTGCTGATAATCACGTAAAAACGTTCCACGTACCTACAACGTTCTTCAAAATACTATGTATGCAGCTTTAAAAGCTACTGGCACATAAAAAGCTCGTCGAACTGAATAGTTTGCTTGGCACTGATTAAGATACAGTTACATTATATAAAAACATTACAAACCGTATAATTTATTGTATTAAATATTTAATTAAATAAAAAAAATACGATTTTTTATCTTTATTAAATAAGTTGATAAAAGTGCTTACTTTATAATATTTAGGATTAAAAATTCATGTAGAATTGTACAATACGCTGATCATAATTTTTCAATTTTTTATGTTTTAATATTTTCAATGGACTCGGCGGTAACTTTGTGGAAGTTCATTTTAGTACAAAATTTTATCTTAAAAGTTTAAATATTTTGTATTATACGTTTCAAGTAATACATACACGAAACACCACAATGGGCTGTCCACAGGGATCCGTTCTTGGTCCCTTGTTGTGGAACATTTTATTTGATGATATTCTGTCCATCTCTTTTCCACCTGACTACAGTATTTTTGCCTACGCAGACGATGCCTTACTTTTAGTAAGTGCAAATAGTCGCGCGGGTATAGAAAAAAACAGCAAAAGAGGCGCTTTTATCAATCCTAGCTTGGGGCGACGCCAACAAACTGTCTTTCGCTCCCAAAAAAACTGAAGCTATTTTTCTCAAGGGTGGTGTCAGTCTAAGCAGACAAAGATCTCCCACTATACGCATGGGAACTACGACGGTTAAAGTTTCTGAAAAGGTCACATTTGGTCTTATTCTAGACGACAGACTTTCTTTTTCATACCATGTCAAGACATGGTTCAAACGATGTACCGTTATTTCGATACAAAAAATCATTCCAAGTGGACAACGCAGTGCGTTGATAGCCCTAACCATAGCATACAGATCCTCGTCTACGGATGCATTGCCGGTCTTGGCTGGTATACTTCCGTTGGACCTGCACATTCAAGTTTGAGGCGCAACAGTAATGCTGTACAGAAATATCGAGTCCCAAGGGGGGAAATTCAGTTACTGCCTCCTCCTCGACCAGACCCTTACAATTCTAAAGCTCATAGAATTGCAGCGCGCAGTGTGGCGATAGAAGCTGCAATGAAAGTTTGGCAGGCTCGATGGGAGAAATCTTCAAAGGGGAGGCAAACTTTTAAATTCTTTCCGAATGTTAAATGGCGAATGGAGATAACCAAAGTCCTGACTCCTAATTTCTGGACCAGCCAATTCATAACTGGCCACAGTTACTTCGCTGCCAAGCTTTCCCAGCTTGCCCGGTTAGTAAATAGTCCTAGATGTAAATGCGGATATATGATTCAGGATGCTGATCACATCCTCTGGAAATGTCCAGACTTACGGGAAAAAATTTTCAACACAATACGACTATCGGATCTGTCGGCCCCGTCGGTCACGCCGACTTGGTTGCATCTAAAGCAAATTATAGGGCATTTAAAGAATTCTCCGCGTTTTTTTAAAAAGAGTTGAGTTAAATAGATTAAATTTAATATTTTCAATTGCACTTAATCATTTATTAACTTTTAATTTCTGCACACTGCAACCAAGTTTTGAGGAATTTCTTCTCGGGATATTTCTGGCAAAATTTTGAAAACGACTAACGTTGTTACGCTACGGAATACACCCTATAAGAAGAGTGTGAAGCCGTAGCGGGTGGTGGCAGGAACAACGTTGAGTACCCTAGTGAATTAAAAAACATAGATCTAGTTAATCACATGAAAGGTGTTTACTTTGAATTCTTGACGGATAAGGATTGTAAAACTATATTAAAAAAAAAACCTTTGGTGTTCTAATTTCATAATTTGATGAATATGACCAGAACCAATTTCGTTCACAACAAATATTTTAAATTGATATAATACCTTACTTTGTATGTATTATACATATTTATATGAATACTAAATCTAGTTATATATATACATATTTATATAATATTTTTATATACGGTGCAAAAGTTAACTTTACACGACGAACATGTAAAATAAACAAATTTATTTCCTGTAGTTATCACTATTTATTCGAATATTTAAAAAATAAAACTAATAAACATTTCTGTACTAACGAAGCCTCTTTTGAATCTTACTATGTATAAAATGAAGCTACGCGAAGAGCCCGTTATTGAAAGTACTATACATTCAAGTATCTATGTATTAATAGTCGATAATGTCCGTCCGTATGTCTGTATGATTGTCTGATTGTCCTCGATTTCCCCTCCCCCTTCTCCACCCCAGCCCCGCTGTCACCATTTTTTATTCATACTAAAGACATACTTTTTTTGTTTGTATATGGTCGCGATTTCGCCTTTCGTAATTTATTTTTCACGCCAGTAAATTTTCTGACTACTTTAAAATGCAACAAAAATCCCCCCGTTGAAGTCAACGGGCTTACAGCTAGTTTATATAATTATATCTATTAATGTATTATTATATATATATTAATGTATTTTATTAAGAATTATCTAATCTGCTACCAACAATTTAAATAAGTTTAACTCTTTGATGAGACGAACCGTTAGCAAGGCATAAGAACTCCCAAAGCAATCAAAGTTGACGTAGTCTCTTAACTCAATTAATGCTTTGGGCCTAACAGTCTAACGAACATATTGTGGACCGTGAGGGAACTTTGGACTTAGCTCGTGAATCCTTACATTGTACATACGACCAACCAGTGAGACTCAAACATATCTATCAAGAGAATATGTACATAACTTAGAGGCATTTGTTTTCACAACAATGACACGCATTTTTCGTATTGAAAAATGCTTTTTCTCGAAACTGTCCCGCAATTTCAATAATTAGTATCATTTTTTTGGTAATCTTTAAACATGTCGGGTGCATGTCACAGTGGTCAATTCCGTAGGTTTCTATGCCGGACTTCACAAGTTCGAACGCCAGTAATTTTTCAATTGATTTGTCGATTTCTGTTCGAAGGCATATATGTTTGTGATGTTTAAAAATAAATCCACACCCACTCTATCGTAAATCGACAAACTAACACCTAGTCCTAGGTTAATGCTTCTAACCCTACGTTCACGTAAAAAAACTTTGGTTGAGACGTCTCCACTACGAAGCGATATGCTCCCAATTGGGAGTAAACATGGATTAAAAAAGATTTTTTTAATTGCAAATCAATTGATAATAAATGAAATGCTTTTTACGTTTTTTTTATCCATGTTAGCTCCAAATGTGGGGCATATGGTCTCCTAATGGAGGTATTTCAACAGAAGTTTTTCTACGAGAACTGTTTGTTAGTCAGTCGCTCAACCTCTCTTTTTAAAAGAGACTAGTATCGTATTTTTATGTATAACAACAACATAATATTAGGATACTGGCAGAGCTTTCAATCGCTTTGCGTAATGGCGTTGACTTAGTATGATGCTTTTGAGGTAACATGAGCTCGTTTTCGATTGCGAACAAATATTTTTTTGTAGTTTTTCTTGAAAAGAGAATATTTTATTAATTTTATTAATAAAATGCTCACATTAAAAATGTTGTTTCGAAAGAAAAATAAATGGTCGGTGTTAATGTTTTGTATAAATTTATCAAGAGTTTGAGTAACACTGGTGTGCTCACTACAAGAATGTACTTAACATTTTATTATGAGGAAGGATTCTACACTCATTATTCTTCTCCACCGCATGAGTAATACCTACTCTGCGATACTTTGAAACCCATCGAGAGTTGTTTGTATTTGTCTATTTTCGATGATACGGATCTATTCCTGATGTTTTCGTAAACAAAATTTTCGAATTCAACTTTTTATATCAAATCCATAATACGGTAAACATTATCAAGTAAAAATTACTGACGTTTGCACCATTTCTTTTAAATGAATTGCTATCATAGTTCTTAAAAAAACATCGGAAACATTAAACAGGGTTGCGGAGTCGGGTCAAAAATATATGACTGAATCCGAATTGATTTTTTCAATTATTTCCATTTAATTTACATATCTGTATACCATAAGATAATTGTAGTTACTAGAACAGGCCTTTTGGCTACTCTGGTGCGGCCTTCTGGCCAATTCTCTAATTCTGTAGATTTTGTTATTTCGTAAATTGTTGGGATTTTCGATGTCAAAATCCTTGAAAGACCTAAAACAAAAGATCCCACGCTGGTAATTTTGGGAAATCCGCAAATTTATGGGCCTTAGAAATTAGCATGAAATTGTTTCCGGCAAGTTAATGTTTACTGCGGCCTTCATGTCGAAATGAATGCGGCCTTTAGACAATAAAAGGTTCCCCACCCCTGTTCTACAATATTTATAGTAGATTTCACTAATCGATATGATGATATTAAAATTATTTTTCTCGGATTTTTCCGACTCCGACTCCGCATCTAGAAAAAAACACCTAACTCCACGACTCCCAACCACGACTCCGACTTTACAGCCCTGACATATGTATATAAACAAATGCACTCAATCAATTGGGTGTGTAAAAATTAAATCAAGTAATTTTATTGTTATTATAAATTGCAACTGCATTTTACAATCAGCAATTTGAAGGAGGGAGAAATCAAAATATTTTATTTAAACACGGTGTCTGGTTCAACATTCAACCAAAGGTGTAGATTAGGGCTTGGAAATTACCGTCAATTTGCAATTACCGGTTTACCAGTTATTTACCGGTTAATGGAAAAAATAGACTTATGTAGATTAGATGATAAAATTATAAATGTATGTTGCTACCTTTACTAAAAACGGTATCCTAGATTGAAACCTATACATTTTCAAATACGTTTCAGATGAATAATGTCTCATAAATCCATTAATATATTTTACATGATGTCTTTTTTGTTTTTACTGAGATATGGTAATGAGAAATCAGATAATCACTAATGTATATGCCACATCGAGCTTAGTTAATTTGAATTACGACTGTATATTAAGTATTTGATTTATTTGTCTGTGAGGAGTTAATACTAATAACTTACTAGTTCATCCATCAACTTAGTGATGTATGTAATTTGTATACGCCTAATATAAGTTCGCAATTAAAGTTAAAAAAAAAAATATTACAATTGAATGTTTTTATCGAGTTTATAATTTTTTTATATTAAATCAAGATTAATAAATTTGTTTTTTTGCAAATGAACAAGAATTCAATATATGTAAACAATGAAGAATATGTACCAAAATACGTAAGTTTTTAAAATATACTTCGTTCTCAGTCCTAAAACAAGTATGTAGAATCAGCTGCAGAGCTCGAGCAGTCACTGCGATGGTGATGACTGTTGACACCAGTATCACCAGTAACAATCTGTGTTTTAATGTTAAGTCGAAAAAAACGAAACTCTTAATATCGCAAGGATGTCTACGATCAACTTTCGTTATAATATGCCTGTATTTAACCTTAATTCGCGTTAAAATAATTTCCGTTAATTACCGGCAATGTTGTAAATTTACCGGTAATTACCGATGGTGCGTTTTGAACGATTTACCGGTAAACCGGTAATGCAAGCCCTAGCGTAGATACTTATTGATTATATATAATTTGAGTGTCTTCAAAGTAATGTTAATGTTCATATTAGTAAATTTAAGAAAATACTTTCAACAATATTTCGCAATCTTTGTAATGTTCATTTTAACCGCAATCTAGTTTGATGTATTGAATAATTCAAAACAAATTTTAAATTTAAAAAATATGGTAATCAACTTTTGTTATTCAAGATGTCTTTAGTTTCACACTGTCCAGGATGTCGGCGAAATCAATTAACCATACAAATTGATGCATTATTTGTTCTAATATTGATTAGGAGAGAAAAAATAGGTAGAATCAATTTTCAATAAAATTATACATCAAATTGTTATACACTAATTAGACTTATTAAAAACACGGAATTGTGTCATGGTTCAGAGAGTTATTGTTCAATTTTAATAGCATTAACAACCCGCCAACATTACGAAAATTTGATAAAGTAGTTAGTGTTTGCTATTTAACACACAATTATATTGTTTAATGTTATATTGTTTTCTTTTCTGTATACTACCCATAATAATGGTATTATTTTAACCCTTTGGTTGTCGGTTGCGGAATTATTAAATATAGTACCACCGTTTTGCCAATTAGCCGCTGCATACAAACGTCGGTAATAAATTTAATATTTTCCCACTAAGCCTGCATAAATTATTCACGCTTGCATTTTTATAACAAAACACCATGAATGTTTTATAGTGCTGTGCATATTTGTTTTTTTATTAATGAAATATGCATACTATAAAAATATTTGATAGTAAGCAATGTCTAACGTTTGCTTAGCAATACGTCATTTGATTTTTTTGCAAGAATTACTTACTTTAAACTACGACTAAGAATTCGAGAATAAAATAAAGTTTTAACCAAGGTCGAGGGGTCTTGAAAAAATGGGCACAAGTACTAAAAAGGTGTATGAAAAAATGTATCTAGAAATGTTCAATGTGTCATTTAAATAGGTCATAGAACATTTCTGCATACTCACTTTTTTTTTGTTGATACATAGTGCTTTTATTTATTTCCTGTATTAACATATGAGTCATAGAGTGGTGAAGTGAGCCAAATAGTGAATGGTAAAACTTTTTTCTTTGATTTTTAAGTACAATCACGTCTTTACTCTGTGTTTTTTTTCTGGATTGTATATTTTTATTTTACGGAGATAACACTATTGCAGTGTGTATTAACTGAGGCTTCTTCACTTTTGCGATACTTTAAGGTTTAGGAAGTGAAGAATATTACAACGCATCTAACATGATTTTTTTCTAAAATACCACTTGGCTCACTTCACTTCTAATGGGCCCATTAAATTTATACTGACTACTCTGTAATCATTAATGAATTAAGATGGTCTTTATATTATTGTGTTTAGCTGCATTTAATTATCTAGGTGAATTTATTCGCGTTATAAAGAACAACAACAAGGAAAAAGTTCCAGTGTTGTAAATAATAAAAGTAATTTTCGTAGGTTTCATACCCTTTATCCCGTATGCTTTGGTGCGCCATTTGTGATATTATAACACTCAGCCGGGTTTCGGCCAGGCGGAACTTGGTGTTGAGTTCAAATCCCAATGGTGGGATCTATTGTCTGCTCATATAAAATACATTTGCCAATGTACAGGTCTGGGCGAAGGGTATCTTTAATTCAGCGCACTTTCTGATTTATAGTGTGGGTATTTTTAGACCGCAGAAATGTATGCTGCGAATTTATTCAATGGAATAAACGTTTGAAAATGCAAGTATTTCATATATGTAATACTAAAAAGTATTTATTTCAAATCTTTATGTCTGTACTGGAGCTTTGTATTCGTTTTACTGTTGTATACGTTAAATTAAAGTTACCCTTTCCATAAAAAAAACACAGCCTGTAATAATTCAACAGTTATTAACCTTTAAAGTAGTGAATAGATATATACTGACCTTACTTTACTTTATCGGCTTTTTTTAACACGACAATTGTGTGAATTTTTTCCAATGAATATATTTAATTCGTACATAAAACATATAATACATATATGTTCACAGACAGACACTACTGTGTTGAGTTCAAAGTACGTCTGTACTCCTTTATATTATTAGAAAAATGGTGCATACTTACATGTATTTCCATACTCCTCTAAAAGTTAAAGATAGATCACGACTAGAGCGTCCAATCCTGGACCATTTTTATGATGGTGGACAGTTTTTCAAATTACGAGATCCCGGGATGGATCATTCACCATAAATTTGGGATGTTGGTTTTCGGGGTACCGGGATCGATCACTGGCAAAAAAGTCAAAAATTGAGAGATTTAAAAATAGTTTAAAAAGTAATGTTAAATACCTTTCATTTTTTAGCTCGCTTGCGGTTTTTTTCTTAGCTTCAGAAAGCGTCTTTTAATTTTTTTTTCTCGCTGACCTATTTAAGAAACCCAGGAATTTACGGATTTCACAAAATTTTCAATTGTGGGACCTTTTTTTACGAAAATTTTTCACTTCTAACGGCAATCTCAAAACCTCGGGATTAGTACTATCACAATCCTAGGTAATTCGAGATCAAAAAATTGATCGAGATTCCGGGATTGGAAACCTTAACTACGACAGTATCTCTCACCACTAAATTGATAATACATGTCATGATATTTATTTAAAAAGTATTGAATTATAACTAAATGTTGTTTTATTTGTCCAAGGATTGTTTATTAACCAAAGGCTGTAATATATAATTACTATTCAACTAAAAAATCGTTTCATTTAGTTTTCGAAAAAAAAACGAATAAAAATTTCGAAAAATACGGTTTCCCCCCACCCCCCCGCGATAACCACCGTTTGAACCCCGCTGGCGACCATATACTGAAATTAGTTGTGGCAGTCTACTCACACTGTGTGTGCTAAGTGAGCATAATAAGGGTGGTTGTACAAACTCAAAATTAAGCTTTTAAAAATTTTGCCTATTTTATATTTAGTTATTTTAATACCAGCAATTAACAATTACTTCTGGATCTATGCAACCGAAAATGTCGATTCTTGTTTTAAAGCATCACGCGGGCGACTGGGAATGACTACGCGGTCGGCGTTTGGCTACCCATGTACTAGTAAGTAGATGAAGTAATGGTGAGAGAAATACTTATCAGAAAACCGATACCCGAATAGCTTTATGTTGTCGTTTTTTAAATATTTTTTTCAAGACCGGTTGCACTCGGCACGAGAATTTTGATTTGTTTTATGTTATACTATTTTCCAGCTGTCAATACACAGCTATAGCTCGCAATCCAAATTTTTCTCTGAGCAGAATTCTTCCAATAACTTTACATGGTTTATAGTGTACAAGTTAAAAAGCCACATTATATAAAGTAATGACATTGATAAATTTGTATTTGGTCAAGAGTTTCTTGTAGCAAAAAATACAATCGCATTGGCAGGGTTGCGATGAAAAAAAAGAGATAAATTTATTGACGACTTTCTAACCTTTGTTATATTTTATAAAAAAGAATTAAAAAGTATTTTTGAAGATGTTCAGCACTTTGAAAATACTTGCGGCTTAGTAAAAGGGCAAAAAACACATGTCAACATCATCATAAATCATAAGAGATTTTTTGTTAAAAAAATAAATCCGAAACAAATGTATTTCTTCCTCTTACCAAAGGGATGTAACGAGAGCGAAGTTTCAACATAACTCTTTGTGTAACAGTTGAGTTTACAGAAAATGAATATTTGTTAAAAATATTGGCGAAGTTAATTCAAAATAAGTCAAGTAACTTCTAAAATAAGTTAAATATATTTTACAGCGTGAATTGATTTTTTAATGTTTTTATATTAGGAGAGTAACATTCTGGCACCGTAACGCTCAAATGCATAATACATCGGTTACCAAACTGTAGCTCACAAGATTCATATTCGAGGCAGCATTTTTAATTAGTTAAATTTTATACTCATCTAACCAACAAATTTGTTTCAAAAGTAGCTACTGTCTTTCGAGACTACTGCCACAAGAGTTTCGTTCTATTTGGTTTCAAGGCCAACTTCATCAAAAAGGCATTCTATGGCATTCATTAATAATTGTTTAATCGGATCCCTCATGAAGAAATGACTTCTAATAACTTTATTCTAATTCTATTTTATTTTAAATAGATTTTAATAACTGATATTTATGACGGTGAGTTATCATCGGCTAGCGCTATATTTTTTTGACATGGTTGATTTGTTCTTGGGTTAGAACTTTTACTCTATTTGTGTAACTTATGTTAACTGCTTATAACCATAGCATGTGGTATTTAAATATTATTTTATACTAGTTAAAAACTCAATACAAATACACCACAGGGCATCAAGAGTAATTATTTTGACCAATCAAAACCGATTTTTTTTTTTTTACCTTTCACATTTCAAGATGCTCAAGTGCCAACCTAATCATAAGTTTGGTCACCTCAAAAAAAGTCCTTCACATAAATTCTTACTTAAACAACCCGGAGCCTGCAAAGTGGGCTCGTAGTTTCCTGTTTATTATTATTATACATATATATATATATATTCTTGCATTTACAATTCTCGATTGGGGGTGTCCAGTTTACAAAAGTGTTTTTCTTAATTGCCATGAATTGTTCGAAATGTAATATTAAAATTGAAAATTTTATTTTAGCTTCCATCTTTTTTCAAACATTGATTTTAAATTAATGATGAGCATACTGACTCCCAATGGAATTTATTTAACAAAAAAAATTTGAAGAATAACTCAGTTATTTTACCTGTGGGAATAAATAGGTAGGGTTAGGACGAGATTAGTAGTTAGTTTATCGCATTTGTTACGCCCATTTTCGGGGATCAGTATGGTTGGAAGTAGTCACACAGAGCGTATCAGATATTCATGTTTTCAAATAATTTATAAATCAATAAAAAAAGTACGAAACTGATATATACAACCATAGATATATTAAAACCATTATTTGAGTATTGTTGCAGACAAGTCTGGTCACGAAAGGGTAAACCGAAGTTTTTATACGATCGTAAATCTTCTCGCAAGTGAAATCCTAAGGTGGCCGTATAATCTGATTCTTACGCGAGTTAAGGCAGATTTTGGGGGTCGGTGGGATTTATGCGCTCCACCTTTTCACCTTACTTTACGAAACGCTGCGACAGAACGTATATAGTACATACGATGCCGTATACAACTTATTATTACAACTTTGAAGGGGAGTTATCTGACTGAAATGATGCTTTATCGCGTGAATCAACCCTACTATTGGTTTATCTTAAATGTATAAAGCTACCCCATGCTATTTGATTACATCCCTTTAGTTTAATTACTATCACAAAACACAAACAGGTTTGGTAACTCAATTAACTCTTTTTTTTAGAAGAATTCGGCAGGAACTTTCCAAAAGTTTTTATATAAAATTAAATTTGATAGCTTATTATTCCACGGATTGTATACAAAATTGTGACACAAGTTTTGCCTCTTTAAGCAGCATCTCCAGACAAACTATTGCGAGGCTTCTATAGATTCGGTGGTAACTATGTGGAAGTTATAATTAAATTTGAAATTAAATTCGATGGTGTGATGATGCTTCTCAAAAAAGCAAAACACGTGTCACTTTCTGTAACACAATTAGAATAACAAATTTATACCGCGAAGCTATTTATGAACAAACTAAAAATTGATCATAATTCTTAACTTGTAAATTACAATATCTCTACTTAGTAATTTATAGGTTAAGAATTAAAATCATGTTTGATCCAGTTATTTTGGGATTGGAAGGGCGGGAGGATTTTTGTTCATGGAAGCCAACGATGTTAACCGTTGCGCCACAGACCCGACTTAAATCTTTATTTTGCATCTGTAATAATAATATTTTTCTGGGCTTAATTTTTTTTACGTATGACCATCCATTTTTTTCCAATCTTGATTCGCATTCTAAAAGCTTCACTTTCACACGCACGCGTCAGTTCGCATCAGTCGTCTTTCCAAGACTTTGGTTGAGAAAAATTCTATTAGGGGTGCATATGATAAACATTGAGAACGGACATGGTTAAAAAATACAGTAATTTACGGAGATATTGATCGTATGTTTTAGAAAAATTTGATAGCACTGCGAGAAATGTAGTGTTTTTTTCTGTATCTCAAAATTTCTTCACTAATACATGACACTGAATGTTTTTTGATATTATTTTACATATTTTACCATACTAATCGTGTTACAAAGGGCTAAGAATATTGATATGTTTCTAATTGTTTAATTGGAACAAAGAAAAATTACAACCATAAAGTATGGAATTTTGATTTAAATGAAACATTGCAGAGAACGAAATAAGTATTGCATTTAAAATACGTAATATATTAGTATAACGTGGTAATAGCAGTAAAAAAGGTGTAGCAAAAAGCTTCTATTTATTTCATCTCATTACATTGGGCAGAGAACAAAGACCAACACGTGAAAAATGTATTCTTTTAAGCGAACAAGATTTTTCGGTAAGAAATTTGCCTAGTGTGTTTGTTCTACGGGATTGTTCTTTTTTAAAACTTTGTAATGAGTTTAAAGGATTCGGTCGGAGTTTTCGTTTCGTTCGCTCAGCGTTTCCCAAATTTCAACCACTAAAACTATTACGTAACAATTATTTTGAATTATTAAAAGTTCTTTGTTGGATTAACTGAGTAACAAATTAATTACATAATTAATTAAGAATATTTACAATATATATTCATTAAAAGATTGGGTTAAATTTTATGATCATTTTTTTCTTAATGTTGTGAGGTAAACTATTTTGTATTGGTTGATCATTTCCAGTGTCTTCAAAAATCTGTTTTATTTTAAAGACACTTAAACTAAGCTTATTTTTTTTTTTGTAATATTTTCTGTAATAATTCTCTTGTTAGCGAATCAAAACAATGAGAGAGATAGAGAAAAACGAATAATCTATTTAAAATTTAGTTTATTTTGATTTTTTATCATAAGGTGAAAAAGCAATGCTTTTTTTTAGAAGCGTGAAACCGTGAACCTATTTCTTCATGATGAGACTTAATTCATGACTTCAATTATAATGTGTATAATGAATGTGTTACATTTTTATTTCTTGAATTGAATGTTCAAAAATCATTATTTTTCTCAAATGGAAGTAATAATTTCAAGATGAAAATTTGTTTCAAAATGTTACATAGTATAAAGAAAAGTTAATAAATTATAAGCTTACACACTCTGATACATATATTTTATTTTATCTCAGTGGTACACCCTAGTTTTTATGTTGCCGCGAAGATTGTATAGTATGCCATACTCACTACACGAACCCACAATTTTTAGTCACGACACTTACAACTCTTAATGAAATGACTGCAGTATGAAAAAACTAGCGTTATAAAGCTTAATAAAAAAGATAGAAAACCAGCTAGATTAAAAAAAAAAAATACCAGAGATTTTGCAAACTGTTGATTACCCGAGAACTGAAAATTGAGTCGCAATCAACTGTAAAGAACGCTCATTTTTTATTGTTGTCAATCACAACTCACAAGAACATGAAGAAAGATAACGTAGTTCAATCTTTAGCAAAACGCTAAGGACAGAAAATTTCGCACTTCAGTGCTGACAAGTTTTATATGAAATAATGATTTTTCAATTTATCATTTCAAGTCATAAGCGAAGGTGTATAGCAATTCTTTTTTCATAAATCTTGTCTCGAGATTTAATTCACCCATGTTTTATTAGGAGTAATTTAGTTCTGAATTATTGAATGTCGACTAAATGATTGAAGAAATTAATTACATAGTAGTTGATACATTAGATATTGGGTTTTTTATTAATATAATGCCATTCCACCAAGTATTGACAGTGAACGCCCTAAAAGTGATTAGATATTGTCAAAACAGAATTGTAACCATGTTTTATTAGGCCAAGTACAAGATGCTATTTCTGTTTATCTGTCCTTGTTCTTTTGTTACATTGTTTTGATCGATGTATATTAAATAAAAATGAACGAATGGATTGAAATTTTCATCTTATGAAGACAAATTGAGAAGCACTTGGCCAAGAAGTAAACGAAACGAGCAAGCTGTTGTTTTGAATAACGAATAATGTATGGTTTAATGCGATGAAACTCTGATAAATGAAGTTTCTCTCCTTTCTTTTCTCGTTTCTTTTTTCATTAAATAAATAATTTATTGAAAAACGTTGTATTTTTCTTTAAATATAAAGTAATGTCTTACGTAAATACAGATCGCATGTATTTAGGGAAAATTATTTAGTGATCTGTAAATATGGCGTAGTTTATCTTTCTAGAAAAATGTTATGTTTATCATCATTAGTTTTAGTTAGCTTACTGCTTTGTTTTCAATTTTTTCTCAAAACTACTTGGTGGTTACTAAACATTTTGGCAATACGTGACAATGACCAAATGTTTAAAAATGAGCAATTAAGAAAGATGTATTATATGTATATATTCGAAATATTATTTATACTCATAAATATCAAGACCGATACTCGTTTAGAAAGCATACTGGATTAAGATTTTGAACATTGTTGCTAATTAAAAATAATTTAAAAAAATATTTGCCTTGCTTTTTTTATAACCACTTAAATAAGTAAGCTGATAAACTGTTAAATATGTCAACCAAGATTTTGATGAGCACTTATTTGTACTATATACTATACATTGTTGTTAAACGTCAGAATTTTTTTTCTTGATTTTGCGTATTGACCACTGCTCTGAAAAGTATGTGTTGACTAAATTGTTTAAGTTAATTTACTAAGGATTTTTTTAGGAAATAAAAAAGAAAAAAAATAATTTAACAATCGTGCAAAGTGCGAACGCAACCATACCGTAAATACAATTGACTTCTTTTAATTTAACACTGAGTTATGAAAGTATATAATGTATTTTCTCCCCGAGTTGACCGTTAGGTCCAATAAAAAAATTGTCTATGGTATCTTATGTGCTTTGTAAATTAAAACATATATGGTGCTTGACTTAGAAGCTGCAATGACAAAATTAACAATATTGCATAATTAAATAATGATATTATGATAAGCTATTGACTATTATATTTTTTCATTAATAATAATTTCCATTATACACCCGCCCTGCCCCAACAAGCCTTCGACCGGGTCGCAGCTGTGGTTAGGAATACATGCGGTTAGCACGTTTTCCTTACCACGTTCATCGATTATCAATATAAATAATATCAGATATTAAATTATTATTATTCTCATCGAGTGAAATATTAAATTGAAAATGACTAATTAATATTTGCTTTGTTTGAGTAACTGTATTTTTTTAAATACGACTACATTATTAATTCCCGCTTCAATAATATACACTTTATACAATTAGATATTGTCAAACAATATCATGTTAATAATTTTGGTAATATTGTAAATAACATTGTTTGTTATTAACAAAAAATCATGTTATTATTAAATATTACAAAATAAATTCTTGGGGCGGTAGCGCAGTGCTCAACGTCTTTGGCTTACGTGAAGGATCTCATATGTTGGAATCCCACAGTACGGACAGCATTTTTTCATTCGATTTATCCATTTCTGTTCAAAGGCATGGGATGTTTATGATTTCTTAAAATTTCCTCCCAAGATTCTAATCCTTAAATTAAGAGGTAAAACGAGTTCTATTAACTAACCACTAGTGCTGTTTTAACCCTATCCCTACTCTCTTCGAAAAGAGATAGGTTAAAAAATAACTAACAGTCAGATCTCGTAACAAAACTTTGTTGAGATAGTGTCTGGTCTGAAGTATCATACCTTCATTACGAAACCATATGCCCTAAATTGCGAATGAATTAAAAAGAAATATAGTTTAAAAATTAGCTACATGCAGCTTGCAGAATGATCAATGGTACATTATTTTTTTATTGATCGTTTGTGCGCGATAAAAATCGATATTGAAATTGGAGTGAGTGTTGGACAACAAGTTAGTGATTCCTTTTTTTATTTTTGTAGATTTCCAATAGGACATAGTTAAACAGAACCCATCCAAAACAATCGCAGTCAAACGAAATTCTCTACAGAGAATCATAGAATCAATTCGCATGGATTCATTCTACAAAATTATATTTGTTATAATTAATTCAATGTGAAATAGATCTGATAGTGTTTAAATCACTTGCATGTTTAAACTATGAATCAAAAAAATAGTTGTGTGTACAAAAAAACGATTGTGATAATATGTTAGTAAGGTGATTGTCGTCAGAAATTATCAGCAAATTGAAATTTGAGTAAAGACTGCATTGCGTGGATTTTGCTTTATTTATTTTTTGTTACACAAAGCTTTGAATTTACATGACAATTTATTATATTATTATAATTATTAAAAAAATAGAACATTAACTTTTTCTCGTTATTGATAATAACGAGAAAAAATAAAAACATCGTTAGATATTTATTTGATTTGTTTACAAGACTAACACAGGAAAATATTTTTTCGTCATATTACACTCAAGGATGGGCTGGGAGTTGCTAAGAGAGGCACGTGTGAGCCCTTTCTTAAATTAGGAAAAACAACAATATCTTCATGTAAAATTAGTACCTGACTATTTTTTCTGTAGATGGTTTGATTGTTTTGTGAAACATGTGATTGTTGCATATAAAAAATCAATACCCACAATATTTATTAAAGTTGTATAATAAAAGACAACCAGAGTCTAATAGTGCTTAAGCCCGCCAATGTTTGATATTCATATATTGCTTCCAGATGTTCTTAGATTTTCGACGATGCTTGTAACGATTATCCATCAAACTATACGCATGCAAAATTTTACTTTAAGTTAATTTTATTGAGCACAGTTTTAAGAAAGAAAATTCTTAATATTTATAACTTACTAACCAGTATTAGTATAATTTATTTTGTAAGTTTTTAAAGGTTTTTTTTATCCACTGTTCTATTTTCTTTCGTAAACTCAATCAGCTCAGTTTGCTGTACACGTATTTTATACAAATATTAATTTATTTATCAATCTTGTCCACAAGTATTTTCAGCGTTTATTTAACATAACATATATATTTATATTTTTTTAACCCTACGCTAAAACAAAACAACTTTAAACTAACGGTTCAGTTTAAGCGTTTAATAAACCTACATATGCTAAAAACTGTTGATTGTATTCGAATTAAGGTGATAACAGTTAACTTGGCTGTTAAAATAATTCTATCGATATTACTTATTGTACGGTCCATAGCGTATTTTTACCGTAACCAATTATTGATACTTATTGCTTAACTCTCGCGGCTCGGAGACTAGAAAAATACGTCTCTGGCGATGGGGGTCATTTTTGACCCCAGTGGTTTCCTCATTATTGGCCTTATTCTTATGAATTTCAAAAAAATAAATAGTCTACGGGCTTTAAAATATCTCTCTGCATCATTCCGCATACATTTTTTTATAAAAATCCTTGGTTTTTTAATAAATAATCATATTTTAAGTTGCGCGTAAAATATACGTCGTTCCAATGCCAATGTCAATGCGCGACTGGCGCGCTTCAGTCTAGTTATCTTACCAACGATCGCTGATAAGCGGGCGCTTATCTCTTATCTTATCGTATTTATATAAACTACAAAAGGTCCAAAAAACTATGATATAAGAATACCTTAATTATAAACATTGTATCACCCATATTAAAATAGATATTTAAGAAAATGTGGGTATTGGGGTCGCATTTCTTGAGCTTAGAACCGGAAAAGTTAAACATGTAAAAGGAAGACAAAAATTCGCTCCTTTTACGGAACACTACGAATAGCTTTAAAATTAGGTGAACTACTTGTTAAAGTTAAAGTATTGACAGCCCATCGCTGGTTACGCACACCGATAATAATATACGAAATGTTTCCAAATTGCAGTAATAAAATAAATATAAACAATATGAAGCGCTATCTCAGTCATGTAATATTTCTCTTATGTTTATTGGTATATATTTCATGATCGGAGAGCCAAGTGTTGCCATAAATCAAGGGATTCAGACTAAGTGGTCAATATTCCGTTGAAGAGGGCGTCGCAAAATAACGTTGTTAGGATATCCGGACTTTCGGCGGTCATTTGTGGCTATATCTTCACAGCACAGTTGACTTAAACTGTGAGGCGTAATTAATATAAAAAAATGAATACTATGATAATTATGCTGAATGTAGTCTTAGGATTGTCAACATGTATAAAATAAATATAAGCAATAATATATAATGTAATTAAGAACATAGAATAAAGTCGCTTGATGAAATTTAGATAGTGCGAATTTCAAAATATTTTCATCAAGACTCAACATTGAGTAAATTACGATATCTTTTAGATCCACCATCCGCTATGGAATCAAACTCTTCAAAGGTAGTGTATTTCGTAGAGTAACTACGTTATTTGCGTTCAAACTTTTGCGAGGTAAGTCCCGGGAAGAAATTCTTTAAGCCTTGGTTGCACGCACTACAGTGTACAGAATTGATAAATAAAATAATGAAGTTTAAAATAAGCAGCTGTATTTCCCTTCCACAAGACGCGGTGAACTTCTTAAATGCCTCATTTTTTTTGGATATCAAATTTATGGAGCTTCAAGTACCAGGACGCACCAAGGTTCTTCCAGTCTCCTTCATCGATAAAGATTTTGAAAAATTGTAAATTGCATCCCCTTACCGTCGTTTGCAGACGGAAGGGCGCGATCACTACAGAGATAAGAAGTTCACAGGAACTCCATATGCATTATTTTGCAAATCACATTCCATATGCTTCCTCCATACTATATCCGTACATGTACACACACATGCGCATACATATATACACACATACAGTATACAAATTGTTTTTAAACAAAGATAGTCATTTTCGTGATGCTAAGTTCGTTCTAAAATTGACAATTTTAGACGACATACGATCTATGGAGGGTCGTCAAGCAGGACTGCTCTGGGTCTAAAACGATTCTCAGGCAGTGTCTCGTCATAGTTGTGGAGATCAGAGATCGTTGGGTTAAAATGTTTTCCTACCTCGCTGTGAAACTTTTGTGATATTTCACGAACGAACTCGCGGATGGTAGGTATTTTCAAGTCTCTGTGAAGCAGCGAGTTACGCACGTACCACGGGGCGTTACATATCTGTCTCAGTGATTTATTTTGGACAATCTGGAGAGTCTTCATATGTTTACGGTGAGCATACATACGTCGATATTGGAGCAGCGTACACCATGATTGGTCGAGTAATTGCTGTGTAGAGGAGCAGCTTGCTTTTGAGAGTAAGTTTGCTTCTCGCTCTAAGCATAAAATACAAACTTGCCTTTGTAGCATTAGCTTGACGTTTTTTAATCGCGACGTGTTCATTAAATTTAAGTCGACTATCTAGCGTGAGTCCAAGATACTTAACAGAATTGGACCACTTGATCTCTGCGTTGTGCATGCGTATGCAAGCAAAAATAGGTTTTCTAATAAAACCCTTTGAAAACATTTCTAAATGCCTCATAAGTCTAGCTCATAAAAATTGGTGAACAATCATGAATGTGCCGTCGTCGGCTATTTTTTAAGACGTAAACAAAAATATTTTATAGACCGTTCTGAAACATCTGTAGCCTGTGAAAGTCTTAGAAGATCAGAACCATAAGGCAGACATTTAATTTTAATCCAACACGTATAGCAATATTAAACTTTTATCGATTCTCTCCTTCGTTCCCTGCTCAAACTATTCTGGACGTATATGAACAAAATATCCCAAATTGTATCCGTTCAATTATCATGCGTTTTCTCATTTACGACCAAGTTTTGCCTTTCGACATCTTTATGCATTCAAGTACACGCATGAACTTGAACTGATGCATAATAAATAACTAATAACTGCAGTCAAAGTGAAGAATCGAAAAATCGAATAATTGAAGAAGTTAATTAGAAGTAAAGTCGGCGACGGCATTCTTATGATTTTTATAACCTCTTGCTAGACAGACATTGATAGTTTTCTCAGTGTCTAAACTTTTTGCATCGCGGTTCGCGTCTCTTCAGTCATCACTCATCACTCATCAACTCTTTAACATATTACGTGTTTTAATATAAATATCCATATGCATATGACTATCTAATAAATTTGCTGTCCTGTTTTTTTGACAACTTGGCTTTTCTCAATAAGAAGGTTTGCCAACCCCTCGACTATACGGTAGGGTTTAGGAGGAGAGGAAGCCAGGTGTTTTTTTTTTAAGTTAACTTTGTCGATTGCTGTTGTAAACATGTAACACTAATTTGAACAATCTATACACTGGGTAGATAAGCGAATTCAGAGTTAGGTATTTATTAATATTCTTTTTGTTTTGAGAAACTCTGTCGGCAATAAGAGATATCTCCTTGTATTTTTTTGTCGTTGGACATTGTCTATTCTTAGCTATTCGCCTTACTGTCACACAATCGTCGTTCTTGTCTTTCCCTAGTCACACGTAATTTTATTGGCGAACGTTTCTTGTTGAGACAAATGTTTTTATTCCAGAGAGAGGGGGATTTTATGACAGATAAACGCAATTTATTCATACATTACATTCAGGATTCCATAAAATTGACGGTTGTTTTAATAAAATCGTCCTATTTTTACCAGAAATGTGTGTTTTTCCAAGCATTAATCAATTCTATCTATAATGTCCATTCTATAAACAGTTGAAATTTTATGTTTTTATAAATAAAATAAAAAAATGAATAATAATATGATTTGAAAATATGCTTAAATGTGATTAAATTTATAATATATTCTAAAATAAATTCCTTGCCTCCCGTTTTTTATTTTATTTTTCTAATATATCAAAATAGTAAAATTAAAATCATTCGTACTTAAACAATTATTTGTGAAAGTAACATTATCTGAGGATGCCTCCGAGAGAGGCGAAACATGTGTCACAGTTTGTAACACAATACGTGGAAGTTATTTTATATTTAATATTAAAATGAACTTCCACAAACTTATCGCCCAATCCATCGGAAGTATTATAGTTTTTTTAATTTTAACATCTGAGAATTGAGTATGTCCGACGTTTCTTTGTTACAAACTGTTTTACGCAGTATCAATAATTTAAATGTACTTACTTGGCGTAATAATTAAACAGTTTTAAACTTTATTTAATTTTTAATTACACATAATAATTACTGTATAAGATAAAATAAGCTGTGGATAAAACGTCTTGAATAATTATAAGAAACAATAAATTTCGTGTCTACCATCAAACATTTTCCATCTCCATTTAATTTTAAAAAAATTCTTTCTGAGATGACAGTTTAATAGAATTATAACCGTATTTTTCAGGAAAAAAATAATATTCAGCTTATATCGCATTAATTTAAAATGAGCTGTTTTTCACATTGAAACAAATTAGCATCGTTTAAGCATACAAGTCTATTGTCAATTGTGAGATATTTTCTTTTCGTAGGAGATTAATAGGATTATTAAAGTCCTTTTTATGTTACGCAATGAAAATAACTTTTTTCAATAGGATCAAAAGACCTTTGATACTGGGGAATCATGGCAAGAGCTTTGGAATAAAATCCAATGTCGTGCGGTGTGTAGGGTGGAATATTTAATCGGGGTTGCAATTGTTTGTGTCCATAAGCATTTATTAAGGTAATAAATGTCAGTTCAAGTTTATCCGTACACTTTAACGCCTGAAGATGCCGAAAGGCAAAACCCGGGTCGTTAGTGACAAAATCGGTGTGAATGTACATACTTTGAACGATTCAAATTTAAAATTAAAACGATTTATTCTTTAAACATAACCAAGTCAATACACTGTAGCTGTTAGAAATTAGCAGGCTACAGTCAGTTCCAAATATATTTTTTCTCAATCTCTCTCGGCTGGTACGGAAATAACTGTTAGTTAATCACTCTCACTACGCCTTCTTTTTTGGATTGGTTGGGTGTAAAGAGAGGAATTTGGACATCGTAGATACATATGACGTATTTTGAAAACAAGAAATCGAAGCTACTAAATAAGTTACTAAAAGCGATATTCAAAGGTTAAATTTTCGTGACAAATAATGTTTTTATGGTTTAGGCAAAAAATAATATTTGAAGTTATGATCAAGCTTTTTTTGTATTCTATCATTTAAAAAATAGCAACTTTTATTGGCCGATGAATCACACAATTAAATTATTAAAAATAAAATAAAAATGCACATACCAGCCACCATACAAGACCAGATTTGAAATAATCCGATTCATAAATACATCCGCTAATTAAGATTTGTTGTTTTTTCATAGGCTTATAATTTAGTCTTAAAACATGTATTTTTTTACTATTGTATGTAAAATGAGCAAATGTTGTTTTATCGCTTTTTAACCTAAGCACTTAAATTAATAAATGGAAAGAAAAATCAATTTATGACAAATCAATTATTCGTACTGGGATTCGAACAAATTTTGAGCACTGCAAGTAAAACTACTTTGTAACATATGTACGTTGTTGATGACGTCATGCCGAGGCTGCTTTACTAATGGAAAATATTTATTTATGATGATTATAAATATATTTTTAACAACTTTATATTACTTAATTATAATCAATGTTGAAAAGTTTTTGCTTTGCAAAGTTCACCCACACTCCACTGATAGAATCCGTAAGCTTGTTCATATTCAAATAACCACTCGTATCATTTCGAAATTCCTTTTTGTTTTTTTTATGTTATGCATTTGAAATCTCAAGTGAAGATTCGATTTCAAAGAAGGGTTTTGAACACGAAACAACTTAATTTTGTTGTTATAATTATAAAAACGATTTCGAATCTTTCAAGCGTATAAGTTTGCATTTTTTGTGTATTCATTTATTATCATATATTTTGTTTTATTTGTCTCTGTAGATATATTCACATATTAAAGTATTTGGGAGAAAAAAAATGCTTACAAGAACTACGTGTTAACAGTTAAGCTGGCTACAGTATCAAGCGATTTTTTTGTTGTCTTCATTTTGTTCTTCTTAGACGTACACAATTAAATGAAGGTTTCGGAAAACAAACAGCCGGAGCTCGAAAGGAGAGTTTTAAGTAAATGTTTTCCTTATAATAATTTCTCTACGAATAAAAAGCTATATATGTACATTGAAAATTTTAGTTTACTCTTTTAAATCGCAAAGTTTTGAGAGACATTTAAAGACCGTCAATGATACACAAAATTTACTGAAGCCATGAGGTCATTAATCAAACAACAGACAAATGGTTCAAGAATCATTGAGTAATACAACACGTTATATAATTGATAGTTTGGTTAGGGTTATTTTTTCATTTGTAAAATAATTCATATATCACTTTATCTTTAATTGTTGCGTGGGGCAATTTTTGTTGTGCCACTTAAATAACAGAGATACATTTATACAAATTCCCCGTTTCTGCTCTCAGTACCAAAAATCTGTGCTGTTGATGCAGTGCTTCACGAAATATTAACTAGAGAATTTACAAATATAAAGATTTTGTAAGAGTATAATTTCTTGTTAGAGAATAATTTGTCACTTAACACAGATGTTATTCCGAAAAATGAATCTATTCATGGTTGTCGCTCTTGGCAACGCGTTGTTTGGGCGGGTTTTTAGCACACAGAAGTGTCCTACAAACATTGAATGCTCTTCAAGTTAAAATTTATTAGATTGATTTTTCTATATATATACTCACTTATAATGGATTTTAAATTTTGAATAAAACCTTAAATACCTACGGCTCACTGAGTTTTTTTATAGAGCTTTCTGTAAATTATTTATTCTGTCAACAAGATAAGGTGGGATGATAATGTTATCAAAACTCTATATAATTTAATGATAAAAAATGTAATACTTACTTTCTTCACTCAATTTAAAGTTATGTCTATATAAGAATCAACGAGCGCATAATTAATTGATTTTCATTCAAAGTTGAATGAATGTTGAAAAAAAACTTGTATTCAAAAACCTTCTACAATAGCAGCATTGCTTGGCAACCTTTTATCGTGTGTTAAGACCACTATTACGTAACAATTCACATTCATTAAGCATCTCAGATTTAAATTTGAAGCATATCGACTCTTTATACTTTTTAGTCAGATTTAGGTCTCGAATCATAGGAGAATACGTGAAGTGAATAAAATAAGTTCCAGTTTTACTAGAAAAACTTTTCTTCTCATATATACAAATACCTATATTAGTTTTTGAACATTAATATTTGAAGTATTTATTCGATAGCGTAATTTATGTATACTTTGAATGCATTTCCTGATTATATTTTATTATTTTTAGAAATTCTAACAATAAAAAAAATATTGATTGAATTGTCAATTACTTGCCAGAACTTTATTAAAAAAAGGTCAAAAATAATGATATATTTTAGTTAAACTCATTTATATTTAGTTGCTATTTCGGCTTTATGGCTTCATTAGGGCCGATAATTATTAATTAAATATTATTTTTTAGAACTGAAATACATCTATTTTGACCATAATTATAACAATTTTTTTTATAGTTTTACGAAAAATATTATTTCAATGTAATTTTTTTAACTCGGTAGGCATCTTTTTCCCATATTGACTATTTTATAAATTTTGAGACTACTAATAAAAAAACCATAAATTGAGTTTTTCACTTTTTTAAAAGTGGTTGTTCAATGATCTAAAAATTATGAGAGTTGACACGTCTAATGCAGATACTTTTTATCCATCTAATTTTTAAATATAAAGATGAATTGGTTTGACGTTTACATTCATAAACTCAATTGTATAAATTTCGTTATTTATTTTACTTTATAATAAACACAAATTTTTGTCAAATGATATTTGTTTAATGATAATATTGTCAGGAATACGACTTGAACTATCGATGCCGTAGTGCGGAAGCACATGTTAATATGATTAAAAATCTGTACTTTAATTCATTATAATGGTCTTTTTAAAAATTATACATTATATTGCAAATTCGCGTTGCTGTAAATATTACCGTTCGAGTTTAAATTTATATTCTCTTTGATACATTTAAAATCAACTGAACGAATGGAAATGGGCCTATCGACATTATTTAACATTCATAATAAGTTATTCTACCCAATTAAGCGCTTATTCGTCGAAAACTAAAAGTTTTCTCAGGGCCATAAAAAGTTTATTAATATATTCAGTGAAGCATTATAAACTTGTTAATTGAACAGACTTCGATTATTGAATAAAACCCATAGTAAATGAATTAAATTTAACAAAACTTTACAACATCTTTGAAAACATATTTTTATTTAAACTTCTTCTTCTTATTCTTTGACCATATTCGCTCCCTATCTGGAGAATATGTCCACTGCGCGGCACCTTCATGTTTTCTTGTCTCCCGAAAATTGATTTGCTTCCTTCTATGACATGCCAGAATTCTACAGTTCTGACGCGTACATCTTGTAGATAATACCTGAGAGTCTTCCGGGACGTCGGACCCCAACTGTCAGAAGAAAGGGCAGGCAGGACTAAGACTCTCCAGAGGCATCCGCAGCACGTGACTCAGCCAGTTCCAACGTCTCTCCATGACCATTGACGTGACAGGGCGTGACGTGTACATTTCTTTATCTCCGAGTTCCTCACAAAATTAAACAAAGTCAAAGTCAAACAAGCCCCCGTTATTCGGCGCAAGCATATATTATATTATCGATGATCATTATACAGTCTTCGCCAGGTGCCATGATGCAGCACTGGTATGCAAGCTCTGAATAAATTTCGAACTCTTTCTTTATGTTACTATCTTCAGGGATATGTACGCTGAGGCATCTGAAGCTGTCCCTCTCAATGATCTGTCCCGCACTGGTCAGAATCCTTTCAGAGTCATGATATGCTTAGTTATCCATCACATTGGTATTCCGTAAATTTACTTTTAGACCAATGCGACCTGAGTTAGTTCCTTATCTTTCGGTTGCCCTTAGCAGATTTGTCAAATATGGCAGCATCATCGGCATATTCAAGGTCACACAGCCTCAGACCGAAAGTAACAGCTATACGTCGATCAGGTGGAATCAAATGATGTAAAAAATAACATTAAACAGTAACGGTCTAAGAACGCAGCTTTGTCTAATTTCATTTATTCTTAGTAGTGAATATTATTTTTTAAAACAGTATCTAGGTAGTCATACATAATGTATAAAAACAATCAACTTAGATATTTTTATCATTTTAAGTGTTTCGGCTCATCTAAGCAAAAACAATGTTCCAGGTAAAACTACTGGCAGTAAAATACTTGTCGTTCTTTTTAAAATTTTACATTAGGAATTGCGTGGGTTTTAGCTGTCTCGTGGCTTTGGGTGATATTTTAAAATAACTTATTCAAACAAGAAATTAATAAAATAAAAATATTTGACACATTGGCAATTACTTTTTTTGTTCAATATGTTTTAACTTTAAATTTTGATATATGATCATAATACGTATCTCCTTCTCTTAGGACTATAGTCGCTTTGTCATCCGCCAATCGCTATGTTTCGCTTATGTTATTTTATAGTACCAAAAATATTAACCATATCAGCTTATAACTAATTTTCCTGAGTGGTATAATTAGAAAATATATAGCGTTTTTTTTTTAAATCATTTTTGCTTGAGACATCATTAACACCCGTGTCTTAGAACATAAATCGATAAATCAATTGAAAAATTCTGTTTGTACTGTGTGAGATCCGTCACGAAAGTCAACGGCGTTGACCACTGCGTCACATACCCGACTTAAACCTTTGTTTTACAACTGTTAAGAAAAACACAATATTCCTTTGTACTTATTTCTACTTTTATTTACCAAGATCATTACCGGTTTCGCTCATGGCCAGTATTATCACCAGAAATGGCTACAAAGAAATATTGTCTTATTCTTAATATAATACCTTTCTACCAAGTATGACAGTGAACACCCTAAAACTTTAACTGTAATAATAATATTTTGTGTGCTTAAAATGTTTTATGTTGTCCACCGCTGTGCTAGATGACCATCCATTTTTTTCAATCTTCTTGATCCGCATCTCAAAAGCTTCATTTCCACACGCATATGCCAGTTCCCACCAGTCGTCCCAGCCCAACCGGTCCTACAAAAAAGTGCGGAAAAGTTGGACACAACCGCGCATCCCGGGTATAAATAAATTGACTGGCAGGATGGAAAAAAACTTGGATTTTTTTTCGTACAGCTTTCGTACTAGGGGATGGAAACACTGGCAAAAAGTGTTGGCTTCGAGGGAGGGAAAATAAAATACTTTCGAGGGTGTAAAAAGAACCTTTTACTTCAATAAAACCGTAGAAGGAAAATTGTATCTGAATTAATCCCAGGTAAATGGAGAAAAGAGAGAAAGCTCGTCTTTTTTGGATGTTAAATGTAAATTACTCATTTTATTTGTATATCAAAGGGAAACGACGTAAGAGCAACGAATTTATGTCTTAAAATGTAAACATTTGTATAAAAATAAACTCAATTATACATGTATTCGATTGAAAATATTTTTTGAATAATAAAACGTGAGTAGAATTAATATTTATTCAAGATTAAACAAATCGAATTTCGCTCAGAATTTTTGATTCAGTTTTACATGGATTCTAATATACCTACCGGATTTGTATTTTGTTAATGCTATCAAACACAACTTCTTTCACCTATCACATCCCGTGGCCTCTTTTATTCTTTTTAAATGTTTTATCCTAAAATTAAAATTAATTAAATAGTTTTTATTGTGAATCATTGATTTTAATATAATAAAGTAAAACAGCCTTTCCGTTGATAAAACAGAAAATAACGATTCATAGAAATAGGCTTACTTATGACAATTTGTATTTAATTTTGCAGCTCAATACAATAATTAATATCAGGGCTTCGAACCGGAACTGAACCGAAAACCAAAAAACGTTAGAACTGTTATTTTTGCCGAAACGAAAACCGGAACCGAACCGAAAAAAAAAATATCGGTTTTCTTTTCGGTTCAGCACGTATTTTGGTATTTTGGGCAAATCGGTAAAATCCTGGGTTTTCGGATTCGAGCTGAACCGAAAACCTGAAGCCCTGATTAATATTAAGTCAAATTCTAAGGAATTAGTTTAAGCTTTAGGTACAAATACAACAAAACAATCGTATGTTATTTATTATACATTTACCTTAATATTTTACAAAAACGTATTTTTTTGTAAATAAACACACCTGCGGAAAAGACATGTTTAAAATAACCAAGCTGAGCGGCATAGTATTGATTTTAAACCATATATTAGTGTTTTTGAAAAAAAAAAAAAAGCAAATGAAGAATAAAATTATATGTCATTGAAATACAAACAACTAACATGGCAGCCGTATTCTCTGAACAGAAAACATAATAGGGGAAGAAATAATAAATACTTTTTCATAGAAACCCACACCTGCTTTTTCAACCATAACAAAAATATAATTTTTGGATTTCAACGAACCGAAAAGTATATCATGATTTGCTACAACAATAAAAATATCGATTGATCTATATAAATGTCTATTCGTAAACCTTAAAAAAGATGATAAGGCTTATCGTCTTTGCCCTGTCCTCTTTCTGCAAAGGAAAATATTATATTCACGGTTAGGGGTTGCCGGTATTTCAGCGGTTTTTTTATTTACCGGTTGACAACATATCTATTTTTTCCATGTCTGATCCTTATGTGTAACATACGGCCTCCTCATGGAGGTATCTAAACAAATATTTTTCAACCAAAACTCTTTGTTACTCAGTCGCTTAATCTCTTTTTTCTAAAGAGAGTAGTAGGGTTAGAAGAACAAACCTAGGACATAAAAAGTTATTAATTAATCGCTCTTGCTACGCCCAGTTATCAAAGGATCAGAATGGTGGGATGGAATATTTAGACATCACAAACACTCATGCCTACGAACAGAAATCGATTAATCGATTGAAAAATGCTGTTCGTACTAAGACTCGAACCCATGAGGTCAGGCACGTAAGCTAACAACGCTAACCGCTGCGCTACAGGAATCGAAATCGATACAATTTTCAAATAAATATTCTTTCTAAAAACGATTATTCTGAGCAGGTTTTTTTATATAACGGCACTGGTCTGAAAGAAACGGATTCTTGATCGAACTCCATTTCACGTGCCTTGATGAGTCAAGATTTTTAAAAACATATTTAATTGAATGAAAATACTTTTCTTTGCAAAGGTTTTTTTAAAAAATCAATATTACTTTATTAAAAAAATCTGTATTATTCAATCCCCCTGTTAAATCTGTACTTATCAATTTTGTGTTATTCCGCTATTAATATTTGTAAATACGTTATTGGAAAACTATTTTATTAATAAATTTAAAAGTTGTAGACTTCCGTCGTCAAGTGGTAAGAATATTACCATACCGGTCGATGAGTATGGGTTCAAATTGCGACAAAATAGATTGAATCTTGTATGTATGTGTTTGTGATGTTATTTCTCTACGAGTTAATCTCAAGAGATTTAAAATATTAAAACATCCGCCGTAACTCGACATAAATATTAGATATCCGCCATAATTAAAAACTTTTTTTTAATGAAATACCGGTTTTCATAAATTCTTATTTCCGAAATTAAAAAAGTATTTCCGTCCCTAGTTACGGTATGTCTAAAATAAGGGACCGATTTGGAGAGACGTATCTTAGATTTCCGGTCTGACGAAAAAAACAAGGGCTGTTTATCCCGATATAAGCTGGCCACGGGTGTGATGCGAGTTTTCTTTTCTGTGTGCTTGATAAAACTATTTGAAAAGTTTAAATTGAGTTGCAAAGCAGGTGAACTCGCCTCGCATTTCTCAGACCGACTGCATCCTGAAAATGGTGCCCGTGGAACAAAGTGCATATTTCTCAAGCAGTTTTGACTTATCAATTCGGATACTTATAAGTCTCAAATAAAAATAAATAACATATCGTTGCTTTAAAATTGACACCGTATAAAATATTTATAAGTATTTTGACAATGAAAAAAATTCACAAAAGAGTGATTAATATATTTTCGTAGTAATGAAGTTATATTTAAATATATAAGACATAACTGAGAATAAAAATGTTGAGTTGTCAATGTTGATCATCGAGACCATTGATATGTTTATTCAAGTGATTTCAAATGTTTACCCATACGCCTACAAATTAAAAATTTAAAACGGGTTATGAAACTTTTACTTCACAAATGATTAACGTTACTTATTTAATACGTATGTGAATTATTTAAAAAAAATAACGTTAACATGATCGATTTATATTTTTTTCTTAATACCTACTTGTTGACAGTAGATAAAACGGGAGTCATCCAATATTTTTGTAAGTGAGATCCATTTATAAAAATCAATATACATAATAACAAATAACATTAAAACTGTATGTAGTATTGTTAAAATCCAGTATATTTTATTCTCAATCAAGCAATGAGTGAGTTTTACTTTACTTTTCAACTCGGTCAAAACATCACATCCGACAATGTACACTTTCAAAAGTTGAAAAAACATATGCATGTATATCTGTCTATATGTCGGCTATTTAATAATGAAAATACGGTGCAGATGAAACGATCTGCTATATTCAGTAATATCTCATATATCATATTTGCATATTAAGAAAGAAGTTCAAGCCACAACTGACGGTCAGATAAACATCTTTCGATGAAATATTCTTTTGTAATGAAAAATTCACAAACAAAAATTTTGACAGTTTTATTCAAACTGATACAAAACATATTCTTTCAATTATTTTCAGACGCTTTTATCAACATAAATTTGTGTCCGAGAGTATTGTATAAAATTTAACAATTGGTTGAATAATCTACGTCTGGTAAATTACTTTTTACTTAGTAAAGGAAAACATATTATAAATAATCACAGACATTGAGCTGGGACCGAAGAATATTTTTAATGATTTTCGCAAATATTTAGTTTTACTTTTAGCAGTTTCTAGTAAATTTATTTTGTTGATTTCGAAGGAAGCTTGGCAAAAATTGTTTATTTACTTAAAATAGTCGTTAAAGCGGTTAATTAGCTTTTCTATATCACAAAAAAAATCTGAATAATACAGACTTGTTCCGAAAAGTTTCCGCTGCTTGGGCCGAAAACTTATTGACCTCAAGAAGTTTATTAAATTAAGAAGCTTTTTACCAGTAAAATGTGTTTTGTGTGTGTTTTTATAAATTGCTTACTAGCACGTCTATAAATAAAAAAACTTAAGTCTACTGGTATTTGAAATGTCAAAACCATGTATTGTAAACTCTTAATTGTTTCAAAGCTTAATTTTTCACAAACCTTTACAATACATACGGTTTTTTGCGATAAGAATAAATTTAATATATACACAAACGTTCACAAACTATCTTGTTTGCCCGAAGGCTTACTGTCCTGCAAGTTTCATAAATTTCGTAAATTTTATCTCGGCTGTAAAAAGTTTCCCATCCGGAATAGATGTAAAATTTAGTTTGAAATTTCTTAAAGGATAGATGGGTAAGGTACGTGTGGCGTTTTTGTGGGTATTTGTTAAGCCAATTCTTTTCCGAACAAGATGTTAAAAACCCGGGTTGCAAAGTTATCCCGAACCGAAAACCTTGACAATGTTTCATCGAGTTACCTCATATTTCACAATTTATCAACAGTGAAATAAAATTTATAACCGTAGTTTATTTTGTTTTGACAAGTTTATGTATTCTCTTACACACTATGGTTTGATAAAAAGTTTCAAATTGGTGAAACATATTGGTAAAACTGTTATTGCATGTGAAAACGTAACAATATTTTTTTAAACTTAAATAAATATAAAAAATGAACAATAAATAAACATTCAAAAATTTAAATAAGATATTTAAAGTCTACAATACAAAAGTTTGCAACTTTTAATTTTACTTTTAAGAGAACACAATATTTTTTTGTACTTTATTTAAACTTTATTTATAAAGGTGAGGATTGCCAACTGATAAGAAATATAATTCAACAGTGCTATTTATACAAAAACAAATTGAAATGAAAATATGTAAATTGACATTGAAAAAAATATACAAATTATTGTAGAAGTGACTATAATTACTCAAAATTAAAATGTTTGACACCTCTAACATATTACAATGGAGACAGAAAAATCTTTACTTTTATTATCATTATTTACTTAATATAGAATCTGACTCCGACCTTAAATTAAAACATGACTCCAATTCCAACTACGACTTTTGATTAGCTCTAAAAATATACTGTTTTTCCCTTGAAATAATACTCAATTTTTCAATAATTTCTTTTTCTTCTTGTACAGAGTCATTATTTCACCAATCAATATTATGATTTATAAATAGAGTAAAATATCAAAGTATTTCAGTTCTACAGTTTTAAAAAAATAAAATAAAGGTTGATAGCTATTTCGGCTTACGCCATCGTCAGAACTATATAGTTCTACTACAGATAGTTCTGACGATGGCGTAAGCCGAAATAGCTATCAACCTTTAATTTTTTTTAAAACTGTAGAACTGAAATACCTTGATATTTTACCCTATTAAAATGGAGTTCTACCAAGTAAATGCCAAATCAATAAATTATGATTTATAAATAGGGTAATTTAACAATATATTTGGCTTGCTTATATTATTTGTTCTTGCAGATTACAACTTCCTTAAGTGTTAATTGATCATATTAGTAATAATTCCTTGCATCAAATCGATAAAATAAAGAAAATTCTCTTAAAATTTGTATTAAAAAGTCTAATTGTTTTTAGTGGGTTCGGAACCCTTATTTTTTAGACTTAGCAGTCACATTTGACTTGACTCTAGCACTTTTATTTACGTAAAAATAAAAATCAACATCATTTTCATTAAATTATTTATAAAATTTACGAAAGTACGTAATAAAATGGGCCGTAATCCGAGTGATCAACATGATTAGCTTCGATAACGGTGATCTAGGACTTGAATCCTTGTACATGCAGTTAAATAATCAATTTATGAATTTATTCCTAAAATAATTGATGTCTTAGATCCCTCTCACTTAACTGATATTAATAATGGCATTTCGTGGAGAAAGCGATTAGCTCACCACTTTTACCATAGCCCTATTTTAATATTCTTCTTCTCTTAAAAAAACATGCATTGAACAACTGAACTAAGTAGTGGAAGTATTAACTATTTAGTATATTTTAATTTTAAGAAAATCGTTCATTGATTTCAAATAATGTGTTGTATAAATACGCGTTGTACGAATACGGTTTTTAATATGAATAATTGTGACGCATTTTAAAAAGTTCAAATATACTTGTTCTAAACTCAATAAATCTTGGCGTTTTGAACGTTGATTACCATTGAGAAAAAAGTTATAAAAATACGTTTTCTAAGTTTATTAACAATGTAAAACAACTTTTATTCGTTACTCTCTTAGGCTTTTCAACTCGAGTAGCTTTTATATAAGCGAATTATAAAAAGAATCTTTTCACCCCTCCACTCTTACGCTTGATCCATGTCCGCCCGAAAGCTGTCATGGCCTGTCTACGGCGGTCGTCTCGTAGCTCTACAATTTTCCGTAGCACGTCTACGTTGTAATAGAAAAATAAGTAAACTCTACGTCTATGATATCCTCAATGGACGACATCTCAACAAAAGATTTTTTCTGAAAGAGGTCGCTTGCTTTGCGAATGAGTTTTCATCGCAAACAATGTTGTAATAAAAGGATCAGCTTGTTTGATTTATGACAACTCTTTTGAGATGATTTTGAGAAAACCGTTCGTCTTTAAATAAAGATATTAAACTTTGAATTGCATTTGTAGAGAGAAAGCACTATTGCACTGTGTATTTACTGAGTCAACTTCATTTTTAAGATATTTTAAAACTTACTTGAGTATTATTACGCATCTAATTATTTTTTTCCTAAAACACCATTTGGCTCACTTCATCTCTCAAGGGTTCATATATTCATTGGCATGTTATTGATATTGATCAAAAAATATAAAACATATTTAATATTCAAGTAGGATGTAACTGTAATGACTGTTGTACACTGATACGTATATAGTCGTCATATGAGAGAATGCGATCAATTGCTTACTCACGAAAAGTGACTTTAAAACTACTTGACGTTTAATAAATAAAATAATACTGTCTCAAAACTAAATTAGAAAAGTGAATGTGATATGAAACGTTTTTGAATTTCAAAACATTGATATAACTACGGCATTCGTCTATGTATCCTTAGTTAATCGGTAATACGGGCTATGGAGGACATTCATCTACATGTCATTAGGGTTTCTTACGAATATTTATATAGATATGCTGTGTAACATTTGGCGAACAGTACTAGTTTTATCTTTTTAAGTCTAATAAAACTGATCTTGATACTGGGAGCCGGTAAATTGCTCGAATGCAATTGCTCGAATGTAATTGCTCGAATGTAGAATTCCTCGAATAACAAATTGCTCGAAATGCAAGTTGCTCGACATGCAATTGCTCGAATTGCTTGGTTATTTAAACGGTTTTGATACAGTTTAGTGTTTATTATATAGTAGTTGATCACTTGGCATTTTATTACACAGTATGTACTCTTAGTTTGTAAGCCGAACTTTGTATCAAATTGTATATTATTGCTGTACTATTTATCATTGCCTCTATAATAATTATTTTTTAGATAGACATTTAAGAAATACTACCTATGTAAATTGATCTTAATTCAGTAATATAGAAAATCAGTATTGTCTACTTTTAGAAGGAGAGCCCAAAATCACTCATAATAAAAATGTTTATAGATAAGGGGTGTAACGTATTTGTGATAGCGGTGGTAACTGGCATAATATGAATTATCGAGTAAATATTTGGATATTTACTCGATATTGGTATAGCGATTATTATTATTTTTAAATTTATAGCTGCGTCAATAAGTTAATAATATTCTTAAAGAAAATATATTATGTGTGATTTGTAAAAGAGGAAAAATTAAAATTTTCGAGGAATTTGTAATTCGAGCATTTGACGTTCAAGCAATTGGTTATTCGAGGATCTTGTAATTCGAGCAATTTCCATTCGAGCAATTGCATTCGAGCAATTTACCGGGAATCCTTGATACTACATCTCGATAGAATGTTTAACGATATAAAAAATCAAACATTAAAGTTTAAATTAGAGTTGTGGAGTCGTAAAAAATAACTTTAAATTGACCTATCCACAATCAAACTTTAATTTTAAAAATGTGAAATATACAATTCGTGGTATTTTAAATACTTAAATAATAAAAAAAATAAAGTGCATCGTGAGTAACTTCACTAAAAGACGCGAAAAAATTAGAGATGTAAATATTTTGTTTCTCAGATTTGCAATTCATTTTCGCCGTCGACACGTGAATCATTCTAATTTATTTTTATACGAAACGCGCTAACACAGTTTTGATTTATTCTTTTTAATAAATTACACATGGGCTATAAAGATTTTTTTCGGAGTCATACGATTTTAACTATTTAGACTCCACCGTTCTGGTTTGAAATATAAAGCTGTAAGAAGTATTTATCAAAGAAAAATATCATTTATGTTAAGATATTTTAAACATAATAAAATAATTACGACTTCTTAAAATCGTTTGCATTATATTCGCCTTCAAAGTATGGCTTATTAATGCAGCCTAGCATATAAGGGATAAAACATTGCTTGAAGTTAAATATTTCAGTTTATAGAGACATCTGACAGTGGCTGGAATATGTTTTTAGGTTTCCCGCAGGTCATGCACATGGGAAACGTTATTTCCACTTTGCAATATTACCGTGTGCTCTTGTGAATCATATATGTCGCATAATCGACGAGAAAATATTTCAGTTTGTGTATGTTTACCATATTTATCTTCTTCATTCGCAATGCCGGAATAAACTTTTGTTTTTCGTCATTTCTAGATAAAATAAATACGATTTGGAATTCAAAACAATTTCGAAATAATTTTCTTTTTTTTGTTATATTCGTAAATGAAAATATTGCTTTTTTATATAATTGTATATTTATTTAATTCATGGGTGAAATTATAATTGAATTTGATAATGCAAATTTTAATAAAAGTAATACTACGATTTTAAGTATCCCGAAGTCACGTATTCCCGTTATTTGCGTTGAATGTTTTCAGTACCGACAATTAAATTTTGTAAATTTTGAGATAAACTTTTCGTTATTAGTTTAAAATGTTCGTCATGAGTGAAACTGGTCGTGATCAGGTTAAGTAAATGTGAAATTAGTAAAAAAGATAATGTTTTTTTAAAAATAAAAAAATGCTCTTAAGTATTGAAAGTGAATACTATTAAAATTATTTTTTTTCTTTTGATGATGTACAAAGTTAAACTTTCAAATGAATTTATTGAGCCGAATTTTTTCATATAAACAAAGTAGAGATATGAAAAAGCCTATACCCCCAATCAACGTTCTTATCTATTTACACTTTTTTTAGACGGTCCATTAAATTACTTAAAAAGAAGTTTCACTAAATCAATTTTTTTAAGTAGTTGTTGAAAAATCGGTTTTTGAATTTCAGTTTATACTAAAAGTCGGTTAAAACCGATTTTCAATGTGACACACAAATGGAAGTCAATTGAAGCGAAAAGTGTTTGTTATAAACACTGTTACAAAAAATATTATCATTTTATTTAGTGTTTCTATTCATTAGTGAACCAGATAAACATACATACTCCGTAGGTACTCGGGAAAATATATCGGAATCAAAATGCACAGCAAAAATAATTTCAAAATAATCCTAAATATATTATTTTTAACGTATGTTTTCATTAATAAATAATAACTATTATTTGCAGCCAAACCGATTTCAAGTCAAAATATTGACGTTTTTAATATAAATTCAATATTTATTCAAATATTTGAAACCGGATTTCTAAGTTGAAAAAACCGGCTATAGAATGTCCCGAATTACTCTAAAAACTGGGTTTTTGAAAACCAGCAACTACTAACCGTGACCGTAACCATCAACATTAACCACCATAGGCTCGACCGATAATTATTTGTAGTGTATATTCGATTTTGAAATAACATATACCTACATACATATTTTTACACAAACTATTTGTTCTTACACGATTTCCAGACAAAAAACACAGAAGATGATAGAAAATTTCTGAATAATAAGAAATTAAATAACACAAGACAGTAATAACAAGAAAAAAGGCTTCATTAGCTTTTCACACATTATACGATTAAAGCGATTTATGTCCAGTCTAGCATAAAAGCTCCCGTATATAATCAAGCAGCGATGAATGATACTTGTTTTTCTTAATAAAAAAATATTTATTTATTGGGTCTTCATTGCATAATCTTTTTAACAGAATTTTAAATATCACAATATTATTTTTTCTTCAAATAAAACGGTTTTTGAAATTCAAGGAACCAATGTAGAACTTTTTACTTTTTACACCTTTTTTTTTAAAGTATCATGCGTGTAAAAAACAGTTGAATGCATTCATATTACGGCTTGTATTTGCAAAATTGTGACATGCATCACTCATGTTTGATTTTATAATGTCGATAATCTCTTTATTAATCTTCAAGATATCGTAAAGGATAAAAAAACTTAAAAAACTTAATTGTACCGCATTGATTGAACACAACAATTTATCAAGATTTAGAGAAAAAAACGTTTCATAAACTAGCAGTACGTTGTCAGAAACAAATAACAGTAAAAATATCAATTATAAGTGGTTTTGTTTCACAAATAATATTGTAACGATAAATTTTCATTATGCAAAATCAGATTGTCATTCTTGATATAAAGTAATATTTTATGCATACACTGCCTGTGAACTACGAAGCACTTTGTGTTTACACCCAAATTATTAATTTACAACTGAAGTATGGTCGTAAATTATTATTAAATAAGATATTTGTTTCGTTGAATAAAAAAAATGTTATACATATACTTATGTCATAAATTACGTATACAAATGTCTAATGTTTAATAATCATTTCATCATTACGATGTAAAAATGTATTTAAATTATATTACAGACATTTTAAGTAAAATATTTTATGTAATAAAAGGATTGTAAAAATATTTTACGTTCTTGTCATAATTTTGAAGAAATAAACGTTGAAAATTAATTTAAAACAGCAAGGGCATAAAATTTAAACATTATATTTTCGTTATGTTTTGCATAAAATATATAAGGCTCGTATTTAAACGGTCAGAATTTTAATTCAGTTTCGGTCAGAATTTTTAATACATCGGTCAGAATTTATATTACACTGGTCAGAATTTATATTAAATGGTCATAATGTATCGGTCAGAATTACAGAGGGCAGAATAAATAATTTATGGTCAGAATTTATATTAAGTGGTCAGAATAAATATTAAATGGTCAGAATTTATATTAAATGGTCAGAATATAAATGGGATCGGTCAGAATTTAAATGGAATCGGTCATATTTATTTTGACAGATGGTCTGATTTTTTTTGATGATATGATGTCATCGTATTGCGTTGCTATTGGTGCAAAGTGAAGTTGCTTACGGCAAATCGTCCAATGGGCGATTGGACGAGCGTTGCTACTAGCGCCACGGTCATTGAATGAATCTATATATTAATACTCGATAATGTCCGTCCGTCTGAATGATTGTCCGCGATATCCCCTCCCCCTGCCCCTACCCCCTCCCTTCTCAAAGCTCCGCTGACGCAATATTTTTATTCATACTAAAGACATATTTTCCCAATACACTGTTTATTATTTGACGATACAAATCGCTGAAAAAATTTCATACAAAAAAACGCCGCGACCGTGGATCGAACACAGAACTCTGGATTACCAGTCGAGCTCTCTATCAACTGAGCTAACGTCATAAATATCAAGGCGATAAAAATACATTATATAAATCAAGCATTTGAAAATGGAACGATATTTGTGATTCACAAACTGACTTCGATTGTTTTTATTCAAGATTGTGACGTCTGTCAAATATGAATGTGGTATATTTTACATAATATAGTTTCGACAGTTAAATGCAAATATTCCATGTGTGTCATATGCTGACGGCTATTAAATATTTTACTTTTTAACAGAGGGTATTTAGAATTTATCCCGATAATTTAAAAGTTTTGTATCTTTTGTTTTAAATAACGAGTAAACGAGTCTATGCTTTGGACAAGGTAAATTTATGCTCAAATAGTAATATAAATAAAGTAAGCGAAATAGTTTGATAGATTGGGGTCAACGAGATTAAAATACGGCAAAGTGAGCCAAGTTAGGATGATGGGAAAAAGTGAACTGAACCCACCCTTTTTATTGCATAATTTCAATCATTTTTTCTCTAAAATACATTGTTTATGCTTTCGATGGATTCGTCGGTATCTTTGTGGAAGTTCATTTGAATATAAAATAAAAAATAACTTAGATTATTCCACGTATTGTGCTACAAACTGTGACACGTGTTTCGCCTCTTTCAGAGGCATCCTCAGACAGACTTACTTTTACTTACTGAAAGTAAGTCTGTCTGAGGATGCCTCTGAAATAGGCGAAACACGTGTCACAGTTTGTAGCACAATACGTGGAATAATCTAAGTTATTTTGTATTACTTTTTTATGCTTATTTATTGAAAAAACTTTCACATAAAATTAAAAGTTGATGACAGTTCCCACAAAAATTAATTGAAAACGTAATTGCACTTAAAAGTCAAATGGAAAAGTTTCACCATTTTTATGTTTGGTTCCCTTAAAGACTCATATATTCCTAAAAATAAGCTCCGTTTGGTGAATTAGTGAAGTTAATTTATTCTGATTAATTTGATAAATATGCATTTGATTGTAACATGGAAAATTGATAATTTTGTTTTGATAAAATGTGCAATTAATTTATACCATTTTGCATGTGAAAAATGATTATTAGCAAACTTAAACATTATTTCAAAAATTAAGTAATTTACAATTTAAAACTGCAGGGCTGTCGATATATGCGCCGAGGTCGATTTATGCTACTATGAAAAATGATTGTTAGCAAACTTGAACATTATTCCAAAGATTTAATATTTTACGAAATTTTTGTCACTACGAAAAAAATTGTCAGCAAACTTAAACATTATTCCAAAAATTAGGTAATTTACGAGGTATATTTCTGCTAATAGGAAAACTAATTGTTAGCAAACTCAACATTATTCCAAAAATTAAATAACTTACAATTTAAATACTACAGGGCATGCTGTCGATATATGGCCCGAGATATATTTATTTTATTTTTAGAATTTCTGGCTTATTCAATAAATAGGTTTGTAATTTTCTGACTTCTTAAAAATGCAACAAAAATCCCCCCGTTGAGGTCAACGGGCTTACAGCTAGTCACTATTATTGCGCGCCCAAAGGAAGAATTGACAGTTTTCATAGACTAGCTTCCCACATCCAGGCATTTGTATGTTTCGTGTCAAAAAAAGTTTTTATTTAAAAAAATGTTCACGGTATTTCCGCCTAACCGATATTCTTTTGGTTATTAAATAATTTTAAATAATCTAAAAGTTGCAACTATTTTTTATTATTTGTACAATTCGATACATTGTGATCTGCTCTAAAGAGAGTAAAGGAAAGGATAATATTTTTGGAAAGAACATTTAAATAAATAATTGCTATGGTACATTTCATAGCGACTGTGGAAAGGAAAAAGGACGTAACCCTCAATTTTCCAAAACAGCTTTTTTTTCGATAATCACAATGTATACAACTTAACACACATTCTATCAAAAGGATGGAAGCTGAAAATGCCGAATTAGTATCTAAATTTAACTTTTAAGTTTGAAAAAGATGACCTTGTAAAAAATTAAAACGAAGAAAAAATACTGAAATAAAGGTTTTTCCTAGATAATTTCTTAATTAATATTAGATTATGTCAATTAAACACCAGTTTAGAAGTCTCCGTGCACTTCAAGGTTGTGTATAATTATTAATTTGCATCTGGCCCATTATCATCAAAACACGTTTTTGCGCCCTTTGTAAATTTTGATATGTGTGGGTTACGTCCTTTTTCCTTTATACAGTCGATATAATACACTTATTGTAAGGAAAACACTATTTTTTTTTTAATTGAAAGAGGTGAGTATTTTTTATTTTAATTTAAAAAATTGAAAACTAACAACATTCATCATAAAGCCTTGGTTCCTCTTGGAATCCTACATCAACTGCACTTCGGTGGATCCCTACCTTTATATAAACAAACCGAGTGGTATGTAATCAGATGATGCGTTATTTGTAATAATAATGACTCATTATAAGAGTCTGCTTTTCCACACATAACATGAATGTTGAAAAAAAAGGATTATTAATTTCATTTTTTTTTTATTCTGACCGAAATATTTATAAAATTTGACCGTACAATAGACAATTTTATTCTGACCGTATATTAATTTTATTCTGACCGTTTATTAATTTTATTCTGACCGTTTATTAATTTTATTCTGACCGTTTATTATTTTTATTCTGACCGTTAGTATTTTTATTCTGACCGTTAACATTTTTATTCTGACCAAAAATTGAATTTTATTATGACCAAAAGTTGATTTAAATTCTGACCAGAAATTGATTTAAATTCTGACCATTTATTTTGTTGCCAATATATAACAGTAGAACAGTTGACAAAAAATATGTTATGAGCGATGCTTGCAATATTTATTATAGGAAATTTATTGTAATGATGAATTAGTTACAAAGGTTCTACAGAATACACCGTAATTTTAGAATATCACACAAAATATCAATATATTATAAATGTAAAAATAACACAAATTGGTACACAAATATTATGTTTATCGTTTTTAGTTTGATTGATACTTAATGGTCGGTATACTGGTAGAAGGCGTTAAGTTCAGTCATATTCTGTATTTTTTTAATCCATGAACGCTCCCAACGTGAAGCATATGGCATCCTTATGGAGGTAGTAGTGATATAATGATAAGCTAGGACAGAACTAATGGTAGACTAATCGCTCTCGCTACGTCCATTAAAGGATCGAAAGAGTGGGAGAAAATTTTTAGACATCACAAATACCAATGTTTTCGAATAGAAATCAACAAATCTATCGAAAAAATACTGTTCGTACTGGAACTCGAACCCGTGAGGCCCGATACGGAAGACCATAACGCTAACCGCTGTGCCGTAAGACCCGGCATCTGTTTATTAAACATAATACAGGTAAATCAAGTCAATTCCGTTCAAAGTTATTTTTGAGGAAAAAAACTATCGCATTTTAATATATGATTCGAATTCTTTAATCATCATCAAATTTCAAGAAGTACTTAAGTACGATAAGTAATAGTGCATAAATAGAGTTGTTAAAATTTCATGATTATCGAAAATGACGATTATCTTAAGGAAACAAATTAAATGGTCAGAATTTAAATCAATTTTTGGTCAGAATATAAATATAAACGGTCAGAAAAAAAATATTAAGCGGTCAGAATATTTAATAACAATTTTGGTTAGTAGGTTAGGATAGGTTAGGTTAGGTTAGGTTAAGTTTTTTTTTTTAAAAATCATTAAAATTATGATTATTTATTCTGACCGATATATTCTGACCATTTAATAAAAATTCGGACCAGTGTTATTTAATTTCTGACCAGAAAAATAGATAAATAAGAAGATAAAGCAGCGTATGACAAAAGACCTTAAAAACTGACCCATATACATACATAAATGGACATAATATTTGTGTCAACGAACATTTTCTAATTACTTTATCACCTCATCTTAACATAATAAATGAACAATTATCAATTAAATTTTGACAAAATAATGAATTCTATGCTTCATTATATCTTTTTATACAATCACAGATGGTCGTTTTTACTGTAAATAAAGAAGTGATGTCAATAATAAATATTTAATTTAAACTTTAATGTTTTTTATACAGTCAGTTTAACAAACTGTTTTCATCTACAAGAAAGTTTAAATTTTGTTTTGTTGTTAAAACATTTTAAATGTTTTATTATATTATTTTCGGAAGCTTTTAAAGCAACAAAAGCTTTTAAGACCCTGATATAAAACTTAGCTCAGTTTTCAGATCAGTGATTGCATTGTCTCGAGCCAGAAACAATAATCATGTTATAAACCTTTCAAAAAGGACTTGACGGATAATAATCGATTTCCTTGATCACCCCATTCACATGCCATCGTCCCTGAAGATTTTCCTTGCAGAACAGTGAGCCCAGCGCAATCAATAAGCAACTTCTCTTTGAATTATATACACTTGGTTAGGTTCGCCCCATAAAACCGCTAACTGAAATAACTCAAGATTGGTTTGTATCCAGCATGTGAGCTAAATTTGATATAATTAACTAAATACTTTGAAACCCACGTAGCCGTTGCAAGGATTAATTATTGGATGTGTTTTGCCGATAGTTTAAACATGAATAAACCAAATAACAAAGCGTCTCATGTACCTTACTACTCGATGGAGTTATCGTCCCTCGTCTACTTTCGACCACTCTGTTAAAATATAACAATATATTATTTCAACGGTGTTAAATGTCAATTCATGGTGAAAAAATAAATATTATGAATGTTTAAAACTAAACACAGATTGTTGTAAATACCTAGCGCTGTGGAGTCGTGAAAAAGTAATACGACTTAGAGTAACACGACACTAATTATTGTTTAAGACTTTTTTTTTTTTGGATATCAAATTTATGGAGCTTCAAGTACCAGGACGCACCAAGGTTCTTCCAGTCTCCTTCATCGATAAAGATTTTGAAAAATTGTAAATTGCATCCCCTTACCGTCGTTTGCAGACGGAAGGACGCGATCACTACAGAGATAAGAAGTTCACGGGAACTCCATATGCATTATTTTGCAAATCACATTCCATATGCTTCCTCCATACTATATCCGTACATGTACACACACATGCGCATACATACATACACACATACAGTACACAAATTGTTTTTAAACAAAGAGAGTCATTTTCGTGATGCTAAGTTTGTTCTAAAATTGACAATTTTAGACGACATAAGATCTATGGAGGGTCGTCGAGCAGGACTGCTCTGGGTCTAAAACGATTCTCAGGCAGTGTCTCGTCATAGTTGTGGAGATCAGAGATCGTTGGGTTAAAATGTTTTCCTACCTCGCTGTGAAACTTTTGTGATATTTCACGAACAAACTCGCGGATGGTAGGTATTTTCAAGTCTCTGTGAAGCAGCGAGTTACGCACGTACCACGGGGCGTTACATTAAGACTTAGTCACTTAGTCGCTTAGGGTAGCCGTTGTATATTGTAGTGGCGCCACTTTTGACCCTAGAAATTTGAACACACATTTTTTTTGAAGGATTCGAATTTATTAGTTTTTTTTTTAACACTACTCCAGTTAAAACAATCCGACTCCACGACTCCGACTTTGACTTCACAGCCCTGGTAAATACAATCGTTTTTGAATAATAATATCAGACCACGTGTTGTGGGACTGCCATAATATTATATGAATGCCAAACGAGCAGAGCTGTTAGCTGCGTTCTGTCCAAATACGGGCCTAATAGGCCACACTGACCTGATCTCAACCAAAGTCAACATTGAGGCATTCGATTAATTTGCAACATCTTATACGGATATTCTTGATTCCTCTTAAGTCTCAACCTCGAGAAGATTAAACTCTACCCTCACGGCAGATTTTCAGAATACGGATTCACAGGATACTTAATACCGCTTAACCTAAATGGCTAAGCGTGCCGCATTTTCTTTTTTTCTTTCTTTCTTCTTTTTTTGGAAAATAGTGCAAGCTTTGATACCGGGCCAGTACGATTTCTTTTCTTGATTGTTATTGCGTTATGGAAGGTGGGCATAAAACAGCGACTGTCTACACATAACGGGTGGTAGTGGGATAGTCAACAACCAACTTGTGTATTATAAAATAAATGAACAGTAACACTCGACCAATGAGAATTTAAATTTACTGGTTCACTAATAAAAAAAAATCAATATTTGAACGAAAGCTCACATACAAATGTGAAATTAGCAAATCAAATTGTGTGTTTGTCATTTTATTATGGACGACTTAGCATAAAATATATCATTCACTAGTATTAATTAAGTTCGTTTTATATTTTAGTTTTACGAAAGAAAAAATAAATTTATACTGTATTAGATAATACAAAACTTTTACATGTATACAATAATAATTGTATTGTTTTTTATTGTGTGTTGTTTGATAAATTATATAAATTACAGAAAAATTATACTTATTGAATTAGATCAATCTTTTTTGAATATTTTCTTCTACACTGAAAAGGCATATAACCTAAAAATGAATTCACATACTGTCAGTTCTGTAGGTCAGCGTTTCTCAACCGGGGTTCACGAGGAACAAACGATAGCAAGTCAAAACACTAAAATGCACGGCCCTAAAAAATTAGGCGAATGGGATTACGCTCTTAAATTTTTGTCACCGCTGCCTTAGTCGATATTGAATATTTATTGGCTTAAAACGCAGTTTACTGAATTGTTTCTCATAAGTTATTTTACCAATTATGGGTGGACATGTCTAGCAATGACATTTTTCGTAAATAATTACCAGATATTCATGTAGAGACTTAATATCATATTTATTTACCCCAACGTAAGAAAACTCAATTTTCCTGCAACACTTTCACTCAACAGGGGACTCCGATAAACAAGTCAATTTGGGAAAATATCTATTTATTATAAAAGCTACGGCCTATTAAGCTCCCCAACATGGGAGATGTCTTCGCCGAGAACGCTCGCAGATTTATGCCAAAGTTATCATGTCGCTTCCGTCTATGCCAAAGTTTGAGAACATAAATGGTCATTAAAAGTGAAAGTCACATTTGGTATATCGGTTATAAAGGGAATAAAAACGGGGCGATAAACTTTATCGGCCGGAAAATATTAAACGGTGTAATGGTTGTTGTGACTTTTTTTAATTTCCCCGCTTTAAGTTTTGGGACCAATGGATAGTAGTTTTTTCGCATGAAAGATATAAACATGTCAGTTTATTGCTGAGGGGAGAAAAGTTTACGATTGAATGAAAGAATTCATCTTTTTTTCTAGCTCACTTTCTTCATACCAGATGTTATTTCTTCATACATTACCAATAATGTTCACGGTGAATGTAATATTTTTTCGCTCGCTGAAAACGTTTACAAGCATAAATTATAAACCATTATATAATAAACTTTCGAAATGGCAGACAATTCATTCCATTTTATCTTAAATGGCGAATAAACTGTCTTTCAAAGGTTATTTATTATATAGATGGAATTACCGCTTTTCTCAATTATGAGGTTGTTTAATCATTTTGTTGTTTTTAAATTCAAAATGTGTTTTAAAATCGATAGCATCTAACGATCGCTGCCAAAAATGCAGCATGCATGACAATCCCTGGAAGTAGTAAATGTCAGGGAAAGTTTCAGCATCTGGATGAAAATCTTATATAAGAATACTATTTTCAGAAATGTCGTAATAAATCGGTAAAAAAAATAATTTGTCTTTGATGTCACATATGACTATATTTCATGAGATTTAAAAAAAAAATCCATGTCCGCTCCCAGTGTGGAGTATATGGTCTCCTAATGGAGGTATTTCAACAAAAGTTTTCTACGAGAACTGTTTGTTACTCAGTCGCTCAACCTCACTTTTTTCAAAGTGAGTAAGTAGGGGCAGAAAAATAAGTCTAGAACAGAACTAGTGGTTGGCTAATCGCTATTGCTACACCCAGTTATTAAAGGATCAGAAGGATGGGAGGAGAGGAAATGATGTGAATTGACATCACAAACACCCAGTCTTCGATCACAACTTTGAATTGAATACTTCTCAAATTCATTGTGATCTGACCGGGAATCGAACCCAAACCTACGTGATCGGTAGAGCAAACTCTAACCAACTGGGCCACAGCAGGCGAAAAATGAGAATACGTATATAAAAACAACTTTAAGTCAAGATGGTATAATTTGTATAAAAACAATTTTACACTGATTCAAATAATTTGATTTATAAAGACAAATAAAAAAAAAATAGTACTCTGAATCAAGTACTGTTTTTAAGTAAATGTATAGCTCTGATTTTATCGTTGTTGAGAAAATAAAATAAAAAATTAATACGTCTAAGTTATCTTTATTGCTTAAAATAAAAAAAATATTGAGTAAATACTGTTTAATTAAATTTTATAGAAAGAAATGTGTGAAATATGTTTCTGCTTTTTCTGTAGTCGCAAACATATATTGTATTATTAATATTTATCAATATTAATATAGTTTTCAAATTTAAATCAAGTAGGTTACATTTTTTAGGATGTATTTTTTTTTATTTAAAAAATAAATAAGAATCTTTTTATCAACCGATCATTTATCAACAATAAACTTATCATTAATGTCGGAGATAATTTTGAACAACCATGCCAAACGCTTTAAGTCAAGTTTATCCGTACAAAGCTTTGAAGTGGTTTCAGGGTTAACCTTGCAATTCTTTGCACTTGAAGATAATAGCACTGGAAATGATCTTAATTTATGTTGGGCTTCAGGTGGGCTAGATTTGACTTAAGTCAATTGGCGGTAAGAGCTCTATTAAGCTTTTGAAATGTAAAATTAAATTTCTGTATAGTAATTCTGTCTCAAGACAACCCAAAAATAATTTCTCGAGAAATCGTCGCTCTTCAATTCACAGAAGTTGCGGGCTCGAATCCCGGTTCCAACATTATTTTTTATAATATGTATCGAATTTTAATTCATAAGAATTTATTATATTTAATAAAAAGTATCCTTAATTCTTTGAATGGCGAGTTATTTCAATTTTCCTTTTAATATTATACCATATAGAAAATATCGTAAAAACTTTGAGTGGTAAGATATTTGGATTTTATTTCGAATATAATTTTGTATTGAAAACATCGTTAACCGTTTTATTAGTGAGTAATTTGAATATTGTTTCGAATGTAATATCTTCTAGAAAATATCATCAATCATTCGAGTAGTGAGTTTATATTAAATTTATATTTTTCGTAAATTTTGATTATTAATACAGAGATGTTTTAACAGTGGCGTTCGTGATATTTTTTCAGTGACTGTTTGTATTTAAGACATTAACCCTTCGACTATCGAGCTATTTTAATTTTATTAGGAACTTTTGTTTATCTTAAATAAAAAACACCAAAACATTTTTTATGGTTGGTTATAAGTCAAAATAAAGTCCTAAGCTATTTTTTAATAAATAAGACTTTTAGGTAAATGTTGATTATTTATAGTTTTAATTTCAAAAACATAAATAAAACATTTAATTTTGCCAATGAATCGAACTTTTTTTATCCCCTTGCGTATTGAATTTCTTTTTGTCAAAATACAATATTATGTAAATTGTTATAACCAACACTATTTTTTTTTTAAAGAAAATATGGTATGACGCATTCAATTCGCAGAATTGAATCCCGGTATTTTTTAAAATATATAATACTATAAGAGTGTAGTATTCTTTTTTGTTTCGTCACTTGGTTCATCGTACTATTTCCCTATTATATTTGTAGACGGCAGTTTCCGATTAAGTCAAACTTTTGATATAGTAGGTTTTCTTCTCCCAAAACCGGTCAACCAAAACCGAAACATGGTCAATCGTCTTGCTCGATAGAGAGGTCTTAAAGTTCTCTGAATATACAAATGACTGAAGAATCCCGACTGAAGAAGTCGAAACTTTTCGCGGGCCGTAGTTTGGTGACCGCTGACATATACCATTATTAGCATCAGCGGCTTAATTGATACTGGTTAAATTTAAGTCTACTCGATAAATACAAGCATTTGAAAAGTTCGTCTAACGAAAGAGATTAGCGCTGTGAGAATAAAATTGTTTGCAAAACTCGATAACAACCCAACTTGTTTATGATTCATGCAAGTTAAAATAAAATTCAAAATAAAATCGTGGCTTATTGGGTCATATAAGATAGCAGTAAAATAGAGCTTCGTAAAATCTGTGCCAGAATTAAGTCACTAGTAATGTACATTCGACGAGAACACTCCTTCAAAGAGAAGAAAGAGTTTAAGTAAAAAAATCTTTATTTTTTTTCAAATAAAGTTAATCAATTATATTCATATTAATAAAAATTATATTTACATGGTGTATTTTCGGCAAAACCAATTAACTTATTTCGACACATAATAAGGTCAGCTTAACCGGTTAGTATTTACATTTGGTAAAGAAAAAAAATCAGAGGACAGAGGATCTATGTAAAATTGAAAGATTAATTTACTTTAGTAAACAAAGGTAAGCCGAGAGAATTTTTCATTGCGGTTTATTAAATTGTTTCTTACAAATAAATCGTAAATATTTAAATAAGCGATATAATCACATACCCTCAGCAGATTTAACACATAGACTAGACCAGGGGTCGGCAAACTTTCAAGTGAGACGAGCCAAGGTGCTAAGGAAACAGGATAGAAAAATATCAGAGACCCATAAATATACAATATACATATGTATAGATTTTTTTAGAGTAAAAAATGTAATAAGTTTAAGAGTTGATGTCTGATGATCCGCGAACAGCCATATAAAAAGCCGCATGTGGCTCGCGAGCCGCGGTTTGCCGACTCATGTATTAGACATTGGATTTTTCCAGTATAAAAATATTACATATTTATATATTTTTCAATATTACACGTTATTTTTATAAAAATATATTATTAAGTGGGTGTTTCATATTTTCCTGTTACATATTTTTGGTAAATACAATATACCAGAGCTGTGGAGTCGTGTAAAAAAAGACGACTCCGACTCCGAGGAAATAATTCAATAATTTCATTTTAATTTATATATAACTAGCTGGCCCGACGAACTTCGTACCGCCTCAGAAATAAATGTTGTGTTGGCTGAATTAAATTTAGTTTAAATGAATACTCAAAATGAATTAAGTTAAATAAATGTGCAAAATTCAAAATGAAAACTATTTTAATTACATTGAAATGATGTTATTCACGTGGCACAGTCGATATATTTAAAGGAATGCAGTAGACCAACGATTTGATTTTGAATTGTGAAGTTGAAATGATCCACATCTATGTTATTTGCTGCAAGAATTGCTCGTTCACTCAACCAATTATGTATGATGTTTGTGATTAGCAATGATATTCAGGAACACTTTGTTGATTGTCCTTCGATGAGACAAAATTGCAAAAATTCGGCAGAAACGAAATCAATCCATTCGATTCGTCGACAGGAACACGGCCGTTACAGATAGTCAGCAAATGCTTGGAGAAATCTTTTTATAATTTTACGAAAGTTCATTCTAAATTTTCATATTTTTTATATTACGAAATGATATAAATTCTCATTATAACAAAGAACGCAACATTTTCCAAATCTTCAATATTATATTTATGAGATTATCTTTCATTAGAAAAAAAAAAATATTTTTTTGTTTAATGTTCCACACATACAAACAGTTATACAGTCAATCCTGTTTTTATGCGGTATATGGGTTCCACGAAATATCGCATAAAAAACTTGACTTCCATAGAAAAAGTGGGGTGCGTTACTTAAATTTTAAAATCCGCATAACTTTGAAACAGCGAGTTAAAATATACACTAAATCGCAAAGTATAAGAAAATTAGGGGAAAACCACGGCGTTAAAATATTAAAAAATAGTCACTGTATGACAATTCTATGTGTGTTTTCACTCTTTTTCGGAAAAAAATAGTATGCGCATCAATTTCATAAAACTATAGTTGTTTTCTAACAATGAAATTAGTGATCAGAGTTTGTTCAGATTTTCTTTTTCGATAATTAATTGGTTATGCAGTTTGTTATAGCCATATATAATTTTTTTAAAATTATCGTTAAAGCTTGAATGCGCGATCAGAATATGAATCATTTAGAGAGAAATGATCTTCTAATTTAATGAAAAGTTGGAGACTTTCTTCATTTATTTTCGCAGTGAAGGAACTGGAATTTCTTTCAGTTCGTCATTATTTTCTAGTTTTTTGTCAATAATTAAATTTAAATTATTGACATCTTCGTCACTTATAGCTTTATCTGTAAGTAATACGTCGATATAATTTTCGCTAAAGGTATCAAACCTTTCTTCGCCAAGTTCATGTGCTAAAGTAATCATTTCAGCTGATATTGCCGATGTTTCAATGGTTTCATCGACTGTAACACACCTAAGTAGGTGGACTTAATTCAGCGATGGCAGATGCAACATGATTTAAACAGTCCGAAATCGCATTTTTTTTCAAATGCCGGTTGTGTTTATGATTCTCTCTATTCTATCCAAAATACAACGATATATGCTTTCGATGTAATATTTAACATTTTTATATATCGTAAAATATTGTACATTTAAAAAAATTCATTTCTAAAAAACCACATTACTTCGAAATCGCATAAACAAACCGCATAAAAACAGGATTGACTGTATATGGGGATCAAAAATAAAATAATGATTTGATAGTATTCTATAACACTAAAATATTCATGAAAAGTATACTGATTTTTTTTACGTACCTTCTGATTTTATGTACTTTCATTCGTCTTTTCATATTTCAGTATATATTTTAGCGACAGTGATGAACATGAGACATAAATTCCTAAAAGTTTTTTTTTAAAATGGATATTAAAGATTTAGTTTCGAAATTCTGACACAGCCAAGTTCGTCGGAACATCTCTAATTCAAAGTATGAAACAAATGAATTTTGGAAATATCGCCATCTAGTGTATGAAATCAGCATACAACGACATTTTCATAACTTCAAGCTGTTCCTCATTTAAAAACTGTATGAAAATATTAATTTTACAATCAACGCCACCTAGTGTATTAACCGCAAACAGCATCAACGTCATGTTCCGCGTTCGATTTGGAAATTTCGAAAATACGAAATGTATGGAGAAATTTATTTTATTCATAATTTCTTTTCCGTGATATTTTTCCGATGTTTTAATGCTTATTCTGCTATTCTAGGCGCATACGAATTTAATAAAGCAAAGATCATTGAAATCCGTGCTCTAATTCTCGAGATATACGTGGTGTAACTAACCCCACTTTGTTTTATATATATAGATATGTAAACCATCAGATCATCTTTAGTGAGCCAAGCATGAAATGTTGAAATGAACACTTTTGACTATTTTCCCAACATTAAATATATTTTTAACAAAAAAAATTCGAGCCGCTCATTTTTCACAACTCCGACACCGACTCCACAGCCCTGCTATATACTAATGTATTTTTCATAATATAAGATATAAAAACCAATAAAGAAAATTAATATCACATATAAAAATATATTTTTATTTCTGCTTTAATGGTTCACAAAATATTTCTCAAATTTTCATCACCTACGCTAGTCTTTTTCATACGCTTCACACTTAATCATCTTTAAAAAATAAATAAATATAAATCAATTCATGGACATTTTTTAGACATATTTGATAAATATATCATAGAGCTAATTTTATCGAATTTTATAGTATTATATAAAGTATTGGCAATACAAATAATAAGCAAAAACGTATAAACATAAGAATGTATCGTATTTCTAGGAATTTCTGAATATTTTCAGATTGGTTTTTTCTTTTTTCTCTAGAGTTTGTGTTGGTTTGCATCCGTAGAAAAAGAATAAGCTTCTCAGGAGTCAGGACTTAAAGCTGAATTTGGTTTGAGTTTCGTTCAATAAGAACGCATTTTCAAAGTTTTGTGCTCTTGCAGTGAGTGGTTAAAGATTAAATATATGCATTGCAGGAGTATATTCTTTGCAAAAGTAAAACGATAAAGTTGGTCTAACGAAAGGTGAAAAGTTGTTTAAATTGTATGACAAATAAATAAAATAGCCAGGAAAAATTCATATTGTTGAATTTTTTGTACAAAGGATTTTTTTTTGTATTCTAAATAATTATCTTACAATTATTAATACAGCCAACTCCATTGATGAGCGATATCTCTACTATTTCAATTAATTAAAAAGGAAAACGTAAAAAGTTGACTTCTTCAAGTGTAAAAAATAACTGATATCATATTTTAATGATCGCCATAGTGTCCAAAATTCAACAGCGAAAATTTTTCAAGAAAAATAATATGTTGTGAAAATGTATAGCTATTCTCAAACAAAACTTTTATTTTATTTAAAACACTTGTACGTTTGAGAAGAAATCAATAAATCGATTGAAAAAAAAACCTGTTTATTCTAGGACTTGAATTCGTGAGATTGACGACGGAAACTAACGACGTTGATCACTCCACCACAGACCCGACTGTATAACATATATTATAACCTTATATAGATGAATTGTCAATTTTTTTTTATTAAATCCAAGAAATTTTTCAAACAAATTTTTTTAGGCATCTTTCAATCTGATCTGTATATAAACAATATAGTATAATATTTTCTTGCATAATCTTCACGTCAGTAAAGCGATACCGATTGAATTCTATTGATTGTAGTTTATATGCTGTTGTTGGGTCTTACGCCAGGCTAATACTACAAATGCAAGATTGTACTTTATATCTAATGCGAGGATGAAACATACTCTCAAACGGGCACTACTTCTTTATGCAGTAATAATTCGCCCAATCACGGTGAACGTAACTCTAGTATGGAAGTATAATCACTACAATTATTTGAAAACTCTTATACACAATAAATCACTCAGACATGTATGTTACGTCCCGTGGTACGTACGCTACTTACTGCTACATAGAAGTTAGAAAAACCTATTATTTGTGAGTTAGTTCGTGAAATCTCTCAAAAATTTCAATGCGAGGTAGGTAAACACATTACCCAACAATTTTTTACTTTTATAATTATGTCGAGACGATACCTAAGAATTGTTTCAGACTGAGAGTAGCTTTGATCGACAAAGCCCGTACATCGAAAAAAACATATATAAATAAAGATTTAAACATAAAATTGGAATTAAAAAAATTAAAAAATATTCCTAATAAAACGACAAAACACCATTAACCCTAGCATGATAAACCTCGGTTGGCTTCTTTTTCTTTTTTATGTTTATATGAGAATATATTATGTTTGCTTATATATGTATATTATGTTTATGTGTATATTATAAAAAGAAGTATATTTAATAAAGTTTGTATATTAATGATTATGGTGTTCACATGAACAGAAATTGTGAATTGCTCACTTCTGCAGTGATCACGTACTTCTGTTGATAACGATGAAAGGAATACAAAAAAAAGCGCAATTAGAGAAAGACAATCAAAGAACTTTGGCGCTATCGCGCCGTAGCACTGTTCTATGTAGGCGAAGTCCAAGCGAACGCGGTGCGACGGTCTAAACGGTCTCCGCCGCTATAGAGTGGCCTATGTGACAAATATAACGCGGTGCGAATCGATGCGGAGCTTCAGCGATGTGACCAGTTGTTTTGATATTTTCGCGCAAAGTGATCGCAGCTGTGTTTGCTACTTCATCATGCCAGATGTAAGATTGGAGACCCTAACAGAGACTATTGAATATTTTCGTGCCGCACCAAGTCGCTTTGATTTCGTCCACGTAAGACTTAATACTTCAATACAAATAAAATATTAATCAGATTATTAAAAAGCTTATCCGCCATCATTGTGAAGCATTTTGACTCATATTTTTTCTCAAAAGAAGTTTTTACAACTGTTTTTTTCTCAGTTGTAAAACATATTTTTTTAAGAGAGTGATAATATAATGATAGGGATAAGATTTAAGTTAGACTAGTTTTAAGTTATTTGGTCTCGCAACGTCCCGTTTTTTAAGATCGAATGGGTAGTGCGGAATTGTAAACATTTTTTTTTATACCATGTCCGCTCCCAATATGGAGCATATGGACTCCTAATGGAGTTTATCTCAACAGAAATGTTTCTACGAGAACTGCTTGTTACTCAGTTGCTCAACCTCTCTTTTTCCAAAGAGAGTAGAAATAGAAGGAAAGGGCTAGGAGAGGACTAGTGGTTAGCTAATCGCTCTCGATACGCCTCGTTCATAGGATAGGATGGGTGGGAGGGGGGAAATTGTAAACATTCCATTCATTAATGCCTCCGAAAATTAATGTATAATTCCATAAAAACATAAATACGAAACTATCTGTCCTGGGAATTCAATCTGTGAGCACCGTAAAAAAAGCTTATAATGTTGACCACTCTACTATGGAACCGATAACTAGAGCATTAAAAATGATATCAAAAGAATTAAAATATTCAAAAATATTTATAAATCTAAAAGAAACATTTGGTATCAAATATGACAATTGTATTGCGACATTCATTTTACAACATTAAAAAATATTCTACAATGTGAACTTTCAATTGGGCTATAAATTAGGCTAAATTGAGCCAACTAGTAATATGACAAAACTTTTTTCTTGGACTTTTAAATACAATTATATCTTTATTTGATGTTTTGGTGTATTGTATATTTTTATTTTACGGAGCTAACACTATTGCAATGTGTATTAATTGAGGTTACTTCACTTTTAAGGCGTGTAGAATATCAAAACAAATCTAACTTATTTTTTTCTAAAATACCACAAGGCTTACTTCATCTCTAATGGGCCCAATTTTTCATGGTAGAATCACGTTATATTCCTAAAAATAAAAACACTTTCTTGTTATAATTCCCCAATGTTTTTACATTGCTGAGTTATAACAACATTTACCCTACAATTTAAAGTAAGCTTTATCTTTGAATATTTTAAATACGTACAATATTTGACCTTGCTTGATCAATATTCTAAATTGACGATAAATTATTAATCTATGGGACCGATTTTCTCATATATTATTTAAGAAAACAATGTCTCAAGATCTCGCAAGCTGCCTTTGTATCTATCTCAGGTAGGGACACCACTTCCTAGTTTTTCACTTTAGTGCTTAGCTCTCGGTAGAGGGTCTGAAATTTAAACGGATCACGTAAAACCGATGACCCGTGCTTAGCCTGCATGTTTACCTTATCGCCTCTATTATTTATGGTTTAGACTTGGCCACGGGCCGTTTGTACCGAACGGACCCGTCAACCGCTTTCGGTGTGGGGCAAAACCCTTTCAGAAATTAGTACTTAAGAATATATCCGTGCGATAACTGACTTCTGTATAAATCAAAGGGCCCTAAAAATGTTTATTAAATACGTTAACCGTTTTATGGTCGGTTTCTGCTTAATATTGTAAATTCAAATGTGAAATTTTGAATTATTATTTGAGTATTTCGCAAGTCTACGTAAATAATTAGCTAAAGAAAATAAAAAGCAAATAATTTTCGCATTTGACATTGAAACTAAGAAAGATTTTCACGTAAGACATAAACTTTATAATGTGAATAAAATGTATTCTCATTACTGCATTTAATATTATTGTGCACGTGTATAGTGTTGTTTAAAAAGGCTTTGTGATAAGAAAACGAATGTTTACACGTGGCAGCTGGCGTTATCTCAGGTCCTTTTAAAAATATACTCTAATTTTAAGCTAAATTCGACATTTTTAAATAAAAATCACGAGCATTATTAGTTGATAATTCGGGTGATGAATGAAACCGGTCTTGATCCTTATTAAAAGATCCGGAATTTAATAAAAAAGTGTTGTATTTTTTAGTAAAATTCTTTTCTATAAAGAATTGACAGCCAACACCATAAAAGTCATTAAGAAAATTTCTATAAAAATCAAACCATTTATATAAAAAAAACCATCGTATTTTCAATCCGAAGTGAAAAACGGCCACATATTTTTTAAGTAAGAGTAATTTAAACACTGCAGTCGTAAATAGAGACAAAAAAGTCAGAATTCGTTTTTTATTTACAAATATGGTACGGGTAGGAAAAGCAATACATGAATTCAGCAGAAGTTTCTGCCATTAATTGATAAAATAATGTCAAGTAGAGCTTCTTTATGAACTGCACGCTTCTGGTTATTGGGTAATATTGTAAGCATATAGACTTGTTCGTATACGAAACCAGAGCATCTTTGTTGGCTAAGTATTAACAGAGCAAGTTGCCGTAGGACACTTTGCCAATCTGCTTATGTCGGCTGCCGACGCCAGCGTCGCCCGAGAACTTGCGCAAACTTTCAGATTATATCGAAAGTTGCGATAAACTATGAATTAACTCGGCAAAGTACACAAAAGCACTCTGCGTTGAGGCTTTTTAAAAATCCCACTCAATCAACTTTCTCATTTATCACTCTTTTCCACCAAAGTTTGCTATGCGATAAGATGCGAAAGTAAAACGTTTTGGCAGTCACTTTACAAGGTATTGAGACCATCGCATAGTTATATCTAAAAATAAAATAATCGGCTATTTTCAAAGCTGTCGAAGTTGTTATCAAGGAGTTATGGTCTTTTGCGTAGCGGCAGTGTCAGTTTTGACTTGTTTCAAGATCGGTTGATTCCGACTTTACTGTTTTCAGATTCTACTAATAAATCTTGTAGTCTGACCACCAATAATTATGAAAAATAATACTAAATACATTTACGTTTGAATTGCTGTTTTTTCCAGTTTGAATAAATGAAGAGAGAAGAGAATTAATTAATACAATTTTCGATGTATTCGGCGGTAGCTTTGTGGAAGTTTATTTTAATATAAAATAATCTAAGTTATTTTATTTTAGATTAATACAATTTTATTGATGAATTGTATATTTATTCGGGTTTGAGTTCCAGAACGAACTACATTTTTTCAATCGATTTAAAGATTTTCTTTTCAAAAGCATGGGTGTTTGTGATGCCTAAAAAATCTCTTCCACCCTTCCGATCTTTAAATTACATGGCGTAGCGATAGCGATTAGTTAACCACTAGTCCTGTCCTATCCACATTCTTGTATCCTTACTACTTACTCTCTTTGAAAAATAAATATTGAGCGACTGAGTAATAAGTTAGCGTAGAAAAAACTTCTGTTAAGATACCTATATAAGGACGCCATTTGCTCTATATTGGGAATGGTTTTTTTTTCCTTTCACATTTTATTAAGCGCGTAACTTTATGTCTCATAATTTGCCGCTAATCTTTCTAAATAAAATGTTAAACTTTTAAATATTCCATATTTCTTAAAACTAGCTTTTGATACAATAATAAATAATATAACTAGATTTTTTCTATTATATAATACTATAATGTTTTTATATCCAATATTTTCTAATTTTTCAAAAAAGTAAGAATCTCAATAATGAGAAATATTTATTAATTTAATAAAGTTTTTTTACAATAGAAACAAGTTATATCTGGGCTGATGTAAGTTAATATTGGAATATTAAAATCTTGCTTCGTAGATAATAGCAAGGGCGGCTCGTGGGTATGATATTTGGGGTTGCTGTGGGTAGATAAAAAATCAGTAAAAGACCATATTCCAAATATCAAAAATAATAACAATTAAAAGAAAAAAACTAAATTCCATTCGTCTATTGTTGTTATTGACAAATTTTTCTATAACTTTTTCGTTAAAATTTGATATTTTTCCAGTCATATTTTTCTCTATTGAAAGCATTGATAAAACTGTCAATCTTTCTTGACTAGTTGTGTTCCTAAGGTAAGTTTTAATTATTTTTAATGTAGAAAAGCAATGCTCAGGTTCTGCAGTTGTCATTGTAGTAGTAATCAATTTTTTTAAGAGCTTCGTCAATTACCCAAGAACATCGCATAAGATATTAGTATTTATTATTTCTGTAACAGTTAAAGGTTTGGTTTAGATCCATGATTTTTATCCTGTAATAGAGGCAAATGTTATATTTTAAAAAAGGAGAAACTTGGCATGCAAAATAATGGCGTAAAACACTTACAAAGAGGTATTAAGAGTATGTAAAAATGCAAAGTGATCACGAATGCGTGGGCGAAAATTCGCTAAATCAACTAATTCACCCAACGACGCTGCTCCGAGCTGCAGCGCGACACTGACTAAACAACGAGACTCCCCCCCCGCCAGTCTATACACTTCACGCCATACAGTGACTCACTAAATTCTAGGAGCAACGCCGCTGCGCAGCACTCGCGTCGCTCCTTCGATGTACAATACATCATGTATGTACACTCTGTACTCATGTACACTATGTCAGCACAATATACAGTAATGCATCCGAGGAGCGATCGGCGCCCGCTCAGCAAATACGTGCCACACTTTTAAATAGTTAATCGTATAATATTACAGATACAGTAAAAGTAAATAGTATTATATTTCTATCAAATTTTCTTGGGGGTGCTGCAGCTCCACAGTGTATATGAACGAGCCGCCACTGGATTATAGTAACTTTAAAAAGTACCGTATGTACATATTAATTTTATCTTTGTTATAAACACGGGCTGGTACAAAATCAGCATATAAATTAAGATCCGTAAGCGCATGGGCATATTGAAAATACATAACGAGACAAAAAACCTATGATGAAAAAATGGAAAAAAGATCGCAGAATAACGTACAAAAAATATAATAGATACTCGGTTCCAAACACCGTTAAAGCATTTTGTTACTAAGTCGCGAAATAAGCTAAGTACATTTATATTTGCTTTAATGAAACCATTCTTCATAATTTTTTTTTTTTTAAATTGTATGCATTTTTTTATAGTATTTATATTTAGTATATAGTATTTTTTAAAGCATTTTATAGTATTTTTTATAGTTAGTTTGTGTTACTGTTTTAAAGCAAATGATTGTGTTTAATTATTAAATTTTAATTGTCAGCTCATTTCAATAAGAAGTAAAAAAGGCACTTATTACAAAAAAATAATTAAAAAGTGAGTATGCAGAAATGTTCATTTTTTTCATTTTTTGGTCATAAGTGCCTTTTTTATTTAGTGATCATACACTTTTACACGTTAATACATTCAATTTAATAATTATAGATTATTTTAATCCTTGCCCAAGAGAGCTTCAACTCAACATAAAAAAATCTATTGGAACTGTCTGTTACTCAGTTACTCAACCTATCTTTTTTCAAAAATAGTAGTAACGATAAAAGGATAGGGCTGGACAAGACAAGTGGTAAAATAATCGCTCTCGCTCTAGTCATGTTATTTAAGGATTGGAAAAGTGAAAAGAATTTTACCCTAACGTTTTCTTTATGTTGTTAATTTAGAAAATTCATTAATAAACGTAAAAAAAAAGTTCTACACCTGAAATCTCACGTATTTAAAAATTTTCCGATCCTTCATTTTTCAAGTATTTTGAAAATATTACCTTGTTTTAGTGGAAATATTTGCGTAAAATAGTCCAGTGTCCTTCTCTTACTCCTTCGCTTTAATATTGGATACTATCAGGACACCCTATCGGGTCGATGGTCTGATGCAAATTGAATTTAGTAAACTCATGCATCCGTAATGGGGCTCTGCGCCAAACTCTTACCGTGTAAAACGTCAAATTTTTCCATTGAAATATTTTTTTAACCATGTTCATTTTAAATGTTTTGTCAAAATTACAAAGTTTTTTGTGTAAATCTCAGTAGACGAATTTTACAGCACCTGTTATTTCGCTATGTTCATCAGTGTATCCTAAGTTTTCTGCACTACATTTTTTATTATATAATAATATCCTCTCCTAATGTAGAGCATATGAAATCCTCATGGAGGTATTTTCATACGAGAACTGTTTGTTACTCAGTTACTCAACATTTTTTTTAAGAGGGAAGTAGGTATAGAATAGTATATTTATTGATTTGGCATTTACTTGGTAGAACTCCATTTTAATAGGGTAAACATATCAAGGTATTTCAGTTCTACAATTATTTATATGTTATATGTTGATAGCTATTTCGGCTTTCGCCATCGTCAGAACTATCGTTCTAACTAATAGTTCTACTAAAACTAAACTAAACTAATAGTTCTGACGATGGCGAAAGCCGAAATAGCTATCAACATATAACATATAAATAATTGTAGAACTGAAATACCTTGATATTTTTACCCTATTATATAGAATAATAGTTCTAGGACAGAATAAGTGGTTAACTAACTCTTGCTACGTCCCGTTATTTTAAGATTGAAAGGGTGGGAGGGAATTTTGAGACATCACAAACACCTATGTTTTCGGAATAGAAATCGATAAATCAACAGTATACGTTTTAATTGGATTACTTGAAGGAGGGGGCGGTGTGTTGAATAGTTGAAATGCCTTAAAGCACTGACTTCAATTAAGCTTAAATAAACTAATTTTATTATTAGATATTTTTTTATTATATATTATATATTTTATTATATATATTTTTTTTTTATTGAGAGCCTGTGGTGGGGCAATGCTTTCATCTAGTATATATGGTGTAATTTTCATTTTTAAAAATACCTGTTAAATAAGATTAGGGGTGTCCAACTGAAATTATTTGGTGAGCCAAATAAAATATTGCATGTCTTCGATGGGCCACACCTTTATCATCGAGTCACCAACTGTAAATGTGTAAACTGTAAACAATACATTTTTTTCTATAAACATAACAAGGTTAGTAAGTTACTTTTATATGGAACATAATATCAACAAAGGTGTTACTTTATAGGAGTACCAAAAAAGGTTTCTTTATTTTTTGTAACACAACGAAGGAAATGTTTACTTAAAACCTCATTTTCATATTCTATATATTTTTTTGTACCTTTGTATTACTTTTGTTGATGCTAAAGATATGCTCTATATAGTCTATATAAACAAAAATAAGCTAGAGCAACTTTACGTAGTTAACGTTAAGCTTTACTAACGCTTAGAGAATAATGTAGAAAATACTGACTTAACGTTGTATGACTATCGTGTAGAGGAGAATGTAAAATAACGCTATAAACAACAAGAAGAAAATCATATAAGATTTCAACTGAAGGTGCTTGGTGGAATTTCAATATTAAATTTGAATCGTTCAAATTATGTCAGTTCAAGTTAATCCGTCCACTTGAACGCCTGAAGATGCCAAAAGGCGAAACCCGGGTCATTAGTGACAAAATCTGTGAGAATGTACATAATTCGAACGATTCAAATTTAAGAAAATCATTGGTGGATATTACGTTGTTTGACTTTAAGCCCGCGGATACAAGTTCTTTCTAATACCTAACTGTAACTACAACGTTAATTTTTCTGAGAAAACATTTTAAAATAAAAATAAAATTAGTATCACTACATCGTCCAAACGTTTTTTTTTTTGTAGATTACGTTATTTGAATTTAAGTCCACTAAACATATTCCTTTTTAAGTCTTACAAGAACTACTACTTTAGTTTTTCTGAGGAAACATTTTAAAATAAAAGTAAAACAAATCAGCTGAGTAATTTGAGCACTACGCATCCGATAAAATGAGAACATTTTATGATATTTATGTGCAAATTATTTGATCATTTGGTGTCATTCCTGAAAAGACAGAATAGTCATTGACATTAAACTTCATCATATATGTAGGTATATAATACCTAAGTCCATATTCCATGGTGATATAAAGAAATGAAGTTTCATTCAAAAAGTTAATCGTGCATCTCTCATTGAAACACCCGATATATGTAAAAGATTATTCCTCATAACTCGCGGAAGAGCAATATTTTCATTTCTCAAAGCGAGGCGCCCTATTTTATAAGACGATCTTAATCCTCCAGGGCACATTGAAACCTGGAAAAGGACTTTGATCGAGGTTTCTAAATTGAATGTCAATTCAGTATATGACAGGTCAGGAAGTAAACGACCATATTGCTTTTACTATTTTCTCTATAGACGCCTTGAGGGAAGGAAGAAATTCCAACGATTATTAGGGCAACCTGCGTTTTCAATATGGTGATTACCTTTTTAATGAAATTGCCATCCGGTTCATGTGGAAGTCGGCTCTCAAAGGAAATGTTTAGTAAGTAAGCTCTATATGAAAGAAAACCGCTGGAAAAACTTATGGTAGAATGTTTCTGCATGTGACAATATATCAGTTGACAAGCGTAATGTTGGGAAAAACTTAATTAACAAACAAAGTTTTGACATGTATTTATTAATATGTTTTAAGCTTGTCGTTACCAACTTTTGACGTAAAATAATCACAAAAGTTTACATATATTTTCAAAGACAGTTTCAAAAGGTAAGATTTTATGGAAACTCAATTTGAATTTAACGTACATTTTTATTTAAACACAATAAAACAAAAAAAATACCACTTCACCACTAAAAAATTAGGTTCACTTATCACGAACATTATCAACTGATAAAAAATAAATATTTATATGGCTATTTTCTGTTATCTGAATCGAGTTATATTTTTATCAGTTAATTATGCTCGTGGTAATCGAAACCGTTCCTAATCTGTAATAAATTATGTGTAATTAGTACAAAAAGTGTTGTACTGATTAATATAAAGTCTCTTCACCATGAATTGACAGTGGACACCGTGAAGAGAAATTGAAAGTGAAAGTTGTTTGTAGCAATCGAAGCAAAACAAATGACAGCTGTTCATATGTAAAATGACATAGCAAACGTTATTAAAAATGTTATGTTCTTGTTATCTCCTGACGGTTTTTTTTTTTGAAAGTTGTCATCTTAGATGATTGTCACCATCTCCAGTCTGATATGGATGGTAAAATGGATTGGGGGAGATGTAACAAACTCGATTTCAATATTGATAAATGCAATCTTTTATCCTTTACAACATGGTCGCAGGTGTTATTTTTTCGTTGTCACTCTCGCGAATTTCGTCAGTTAAAGATCTTGGCATACAATTTGAGAGCAAACTAACGTTCTATAATCACATTAAGATTACTTGCAAAAAAGCATTAAAAATGTTGTTCTTTATCATTCGTACCACCAGAGTCTTTTCGGGAGTTAAAATTGTAATATTAATGTACAACGCTTTAGTTCGGACGCAGACTTGAGAGTGCGTCGATTGTTTGGTCCCCAATAGGATCCAAATATACTCTTATGGTGGAGAAAATTCAGAAGCAAATTTTGAGACTTCTCTATATGATATATGTATAGATATTACCCCAAGTCTTTATCCAACTAACGTTTTCTTAAGTGTGCTAAAATTTAATATTTTGAACGTTCGAAGAGAAATGTACCTGCCCATATATTTATTTTGGCTCGTACGAAGCCAAAATGAGAGTTCCACCATGTTTGAGTGTGAAGCTAAATGTTTCTGATTATTTTTTTAAAAATCGTGGACATGAATTGTTTTTTCTCCCAATGTGTAGAACCAACCTGCCAATGGTGATGCCACCGGGGAGAGCTTGAACAGTGTTTAACAATATTGCTCGTGGACGTGGGTGAGTTCCGACGAATTCTATTTTTTATGTATTAAAGTAGAGTTTGTCGGAGCTGACTCAGTTGACTTCTTTGATTTTTTTTCTACTGCTTTTCATATTAAATTTTACTATGTTTTTGTTCTTGTTAAAGTCTTAAATTTATGATTTGTCAATCTTGCGCAATGTTAATTAAATAAATACATAAATAAAAGTAATCATATACATTATAAATCAATGAAATTTAATTAAGACTATCAAAAACATTACATTTAATGTCGCGAAGACTTATGAACTGGTGTTTTATGTTTATACCTAAAATTAATATAAATTTATACATAGGTTGATTAGAAAAACCCTTTGTGTAGGTCTTTTTTCCTGGACGTAATTTTTACGGGCCCTTATTTTTTCAAACATAAAAGCTTAATTTAAATAATTTTGCAGCGTATCTTTTTAAAAAAGAACGTTTATTAACTTGAAAACTATGTTGTGATTGTCGAAATAAAGCTGTTTAGAACAACAAAGGGCTACTTCCTTTCGCCTGACTACTAACGGTCAATAAGCAATTAAAATATAAAATACATTTTACAGGTGATCACTGCTAATCCGTTATCAAAAGTATAGCCACATTTGAAAAATAGTGTTTGAATATTTATTTACGAAATTGATATATGGGAAGATTTAAAAATAAAATTGACAGTCACTCCTATGCCTAGTTAAACGCAAATGTACTGTTGAAACTTTATTCTGCGGAAATTGAAGGATAAGTGTACATTAAATAAATTTATGATGATCAGTAAAATGTACAAAACAGAAATAAGCGTTTTGATATTAGGATCGATTGTTTTTAATGTACAGAATCTATTATATTAGGCATTTAATTGCTTCTACCTTGAACGCGCGTATTTATTTTTTTATTTCATTATTATAGTTTTCAGCGGATTGGTAATAGCGTGCAAATAAATTATTGCAGAGATTTCATTTCAAGATTCGTTTTTATACTATAAGCTTAGTGTTTTGTTTTACGGACCGTGGAATTGCCTCCATTAGATGGCATTAAAAGCCACTTGACATTTTTATTAAAGGCAGTTAAAAACTACTGGCCGATATATAGTGATAAATCAAGAAGCATTAGAGAAATAGTCAAAAAAAGTGCTGAGTTGAAATCAGTTTTTGTACAGGATTGCCGAAAAAAATCAAAGCAGGTATGCATAACATTAAATTACAATTTTTTGTACTAATCCCAAAATTTTATAAAATTAACAGGACCAGTTTTTTTAAACGAAAAAAAAATCAATTCATTTAAAAAAAAGCATTCATTTGTTTTCCATAAAATTTTGTCTTTATCTACTAACCTTATTTACGGAAAATACAATACCAGTGGAAATATTGTTTTGTATGACTGATAGTAGTCAACCGATGCTAAAAATTAATTTTCAATGGCTTAATCAATCAAATTATATTCTTTGCCACAGTAGATAAATGTATTTTGTCTTTTTTTCACCACATGATTTCTCCAAGATTATCTGTCCTCCACCAGTCTTCTTGCTTCCTCCCATGTCATTTCAGCGTCCTGTAGCTCCGCCGAGTACATCCTATAGATAGATAGATGGTCATCTGTGGCCTTCCACGATGGCGGAATCCATCCGTTTGGTAGAAGAGACAAGCAGAATTCAGGCTTTCTTGAGGCATCCGGAGCACATGTCTCAACTACCATCTGGCAACCTTTCTGCGTCTCTATGTCTCACTCTTTCCAATGGTCGTTGCGCTTGGCGAATCGGAGAGATTCTTTATAGAGTTTTTTTACACACAGTCTGATTAATAAGACACCACCGCATCTTAACTATACATTCGTATCTATAATATTATGTAACACGCAGTAATCATTCAAATCCAATAAACGAAAATACAAATTACAAGCGTATTTTTTCACAAGATAACTCTAGAACATTGACAAATAAATTAAAAGTATGTACTTTAAAAACAGTGAGTGACTTTTGTATTAACGTTTTAATAACCTTCAAGCGATATATAGAAATGTAAAATTATATTGCAATCATTCTCTTTGCTTTATACTTATTAGAGAAGAGTTTCCATGCGTTTCGGTATTCCGGGATTGTCTTAGATTCAGGAATATTGTCCCGACATTACAAAGTGATTTTAAATATACTTATAGATTTATTTTTCCACCAAGTAAACTATCAAATCCAATTTTGGGTGGCTTTGGGAGGTGTAATTAAAATTTCAGTGTCCTGATTTGAATGTTAATAAATCTAGCAACCCTCCGATTTAATGTAAATTGTGTAGGTATACCTTTTGTAATAGATAGCCATCAAAAGTTTCACCAGAAAATTGCCCCATGAGCCTAAAAGTGTGACCATCACCGATTAATATGTAGGGCGTTATTATATAAATAATGTGGAATTTATTTTCTCTGCCGTCAACATTTGCGACGGAGTTTGATTACTTAAAAGATCGCACAGAAAAGCGAAAGTTTTAAGGATCTGGATTAAGATTGGTGTGTATTGTATATGTACTATTTAAACACACACATGCGTATTTTGCTTTAGTTGCTTAGAAGTTGGGAGCTTAATCCATCTAAGCCTGTACACGGAGTTACCTAAGCAGGTACAAAAAGAGCCAAGTACTGTACAACAAGATTAACCGAAAAGTTTTAATTGATAAATGTGGGAGTGAGAACGAGGATAACTTTCCTAATGCGCGTTCTGCTTCTCGCTTACAAAAGAAAACCAAAAGAAATTGATAAAAATATTTGTGGTTAATTAAAACAGCTGATAATCGTAACAATATTTTTAATGAATCATTTTGGATGAGTTTTCTATGACTGAAAATATATAATTCCAACCTGTGCCATGCATTCATTTTGTGCGTGATATTTTTTTTTTGTATTCAATTATTTTAATTTATTCTATGCGACCTCAGTTGCTAGGACTGTCCCATTTTTCAACGCGTACGTACATATCCAGCGATAAACTTTGATTTTTTAAATTTTATGTGTTAACATATGTATCAGCTTGGTTTTTCGCGTTCAAAATATGTATTTTTTTTTTAACTCACTTTGCTAGTTTCTGTTTGAGCCATTTGACACACATAGCCTTCAAGATTCCCTGTCCCCCACAAAATCTTTTCTTATTCCTTAATCGTGCTGTGAATTCTGTAGCTTTAGATAGTATTTACTATGGATGGTTGTAAGCGGCATTCAATGCTTAAAAAATCAATCCATTTGGAAGTCGAGCCATCCGCAGCAAACCCAAACTAATTATACTGATGCTATTTAATTTTGGATTATCAAGTCCCTTTATTGTTCATTTGTTCTCCCTCTCTCTACATACTTTTTCAAAACCAGAACATTTATGGGGTACAACTAGGGCTTCCAATTAACCGGACATTTAAACTAACCGGTTTTCGGTTTTTTTTAAATAAATAAACCGGGTAACCGGTTTAAACCGGATTTATTTTCAAAAAACCAATTTTAGTACCACACTAACCAATTTTTCAAAAAAAAGTATTTTGATTACTTAAATAAGTGCATAAAATTAGAAAGTAGATAAAAATATCGCTGTTTTTGTTTGAAAAGGTCACGGGTTCAAATCCCGGCACAAACAATTTTATATATATTTTTTAAATGTATCAATCGATTTATGATTTTCTGTTTGAGGCCAGGATTTTTGTGAAGTTTGTGATGTTTTGAATTCTTGCACGAAGCGTAACGAGAGCGATTAGCTAGTCACTTGTCCTAATCTAGCCTTACCCTTAGATTTTTACAATCTTTAGAAAAAAGAGATGTTGAGTAGCTAAGTTACCAACAGTTATCGTGAGATAAACTCCACCACGAGTCCATATGATCCACATTGGGAGTGGGCATGGTTAAAAAATATATTTGTGTTTAAAGAAGATATTTATTTAAAAAAAATGTTATTTAAGTGTCATCAAATAATGATTTTTCTGGTGTTTAGCTTTTTTTTAATAATAAAACGCTCCTTTATACTAATTTTATCATTTTAGAAATCAGTTGAGAATACTCGTCATGAGTGAAATATAACTAAAATAAAAAAACATTTTTTATGGAATAACTATGTGGGACATATTTTATATTAATATACCTTATTATACAGGCTTAGAATTAAATGAACTTTCGATTAGATCATTTTTACTTATATGTGTTTAGTGTAGCTTCCCATAGAACTTAGTTTGGCTGCAATATTTTCACTTTGTATCACTTTGTATCAGTGAAAACCATCCAATCCACAAGCGCAATTATTTTACAACCCTATAATATATATCCTATTAAATATATTAGTAATTTTGTCAGTAACTACTAATTTTCACTATACGCAAACATGCATTCGTGTCCTTACGATTGTATGCCTAACATTGTCACAGTTTTAAATGATTATTTAAAAGAAATGTAACGCATATTCAGCTAGTGTTCAACTGTATAACACTTCAAAAACCTTTTTGCTCGTCTTTATTATTATTATTGTTTGCACATGTGCATATTGGAAAGACACCGACCCCTTAAAGTAGCCGATGATTTATGGCACCGATTGTTCGAAAATAAAAATAAAACGTTTTAAAATTGAATTGTTTTATAACTTGAAAGATATAATAAAACATGGGCTTAGTCACTTAACCTTTTTAAGTATGAATGCTGCAAAAAAAGCGGATACAAATTTCCATCTTTTTAAGTTCAGGTACCTACTACTTTCTTGGAATAATAGCAATCGTATATATTATACAATATTCAAGTTCCATATCCAATATTATATTGTTAATAATTATAAATAATCCGACTAATAAAGATCAAATGAATACGTGAAAAAAATGTACATTATAAATTTTTGTTTACTAATATTTAAATTGCTTTGTAACAGTACAAGTTTCGGCTCGGATATTTTTTTCATTTAAAAGATAAAGATTAACGTATTTTTGGTTTAATAAGGTTCACTTGTTTTTTTTAAGAATCCTTTCGTATTACAGATATTTTATTGAAAGCAGTATAGTTGTCCATGATTTCGACTACATACTTGTTATTAATATGTCACAGAAATTAGACAATTGAACAGTAAAATACTTTATTGTATTGTACTACGTATAATACTATTATTATATACAATTTTTTTAAATATTTATACTCTACATATGAATAGTTAAATAAAAGCTCGTGGTGTTCAAAGCAAAAAATTATTTTTAATTAACCCAGTTAACCGCCCAAAATAAACCGGGTTTTTTTTTAAACATCCGAAAAACCGGTTAACCGGTTTCGGTTTAAGCCCGCTGTGGTCTAGTTGGTTAGAGCTTGCTCTACCGATCCAGGGGGTCCGGGTTCGATTCCCGGTAAGGTCACATTGTCAAATTGGAATTTTTCAATTTTTCAATTGAGATCTAAGAAAAATAAAATAAAAAAAAAAAAAAAACCGGTTTGGAAGCCCTAGGTGCAACCATTCACAACCGCGATTTATCTGCACCAGAATACAACATACTTACATACGTGACACAGTTATGATGAAGAATCTTCGATATTCAAATATTATTTTAGTGAAATGATTGTCAATTAGTTATTGTCAAAATGACGTTTTGTTGGAGCAAAGAAGAATCTTTATATTAAAATTCGTTTTGAAATATTTAAAATTCACAAGTTAAAATCTTCATTATATAAAAATATACAAGCTAAACAATTTGATATTAACTCTCACGGCTCGGAGACTAGAAAAATACTTCTCTGCCGATGGGGGTCGTTTAGGGACCCCAGTGGTTTCCTCATTATTGGCCTTATTCTTATAAATTTCAAAAAAAAATAGTCTAAGGCTTTTAAAATATCTCTCTGCATCATTCCTCATACATTTTTTTTTATAAAAATCCGTGTTTTTTTAATAAATAATCGTATTTTATCTTACGAATGATCACTTATCGCGGGCACTTATCTCGTTATCGCATCGCGTATTTATATAAACTACAAAAGGTTCAAAAACTATGATATAAGAATACTTTAGTTATAAACATTGTATTATCTATATTAAAAAAGATATTTAAGCAAATGTGGGTATTGGCTTCGCATTTCTTGAGCTTAGAACCGGAAAAGTTAATGACATGTAAGTACAATAAATATTTCTAGATTTGGTGAGAATTAAAAATGTATAGTTCAGTTATAATTTATTATATTGTTTTCAACATATATTTTGTTTTTATTACAATAGTTTATTAATAAATTCTGATACTTTGTTCAGTTGGAGTCTTGACACGTCACCCACTGATGTACCTAATGTGTCCGCACACTTTTCAGTTACTAAATAAAGCATTCGACTAAGCAACTGAACCAGCCTTTGGTTCTGGTCAAGTAGAATAGCAAAAAGTTTTCGTGAGAAACTTACAACAATATATTTTCTTATAAAATTTGTGTTACTTATGATTGTTTTTCATTTTATTTTTCCACTTACAAGGACAACGTATCGTGCACTTGTTTGCGTTCACGTAACATCCCGGCCGCACAAAATGTTTTCACGTAAATATTTCTTTTCTCGCAGAATTTTTTCGGTGAATAATCTTTCCAATCTTTAGAGACTTCATATCTCTCTAAGGGTTTTACTTATTCTACCTGCTCCTCTTTCAGCCCCTTTTGTTTTCCTCACAGCCGGGGGCAAAAAAATATATTACACACAAGCACAGCATCTAGGCTGGATCATTTTTTTCCTTTGTTTCTTAGAGTAAAATAATATTGAAGAATTCGAACTTCAGTTCGTTGGACAAAACAAAGGTTGTAGATACATGTTTTTGTTCAATAATCGCAAAACAAACAAGCGAATAATGGGCGAGGAGAAATAACAACATTCATATTTTTATCCAATTTTTGCAAAATCAGTTATTGTTTTAACCATGATGTCAGATGAGGACAAGTATCTTAGCATGTCTAAGAAAATTTGAGGTTCTTAGAAACAGATAGTATTATCCATGTTTTTTTGAAAATGAGTAAGATATGTCTTTATGTAGGGTCAAGCCCTCAAACATTCATTCTTTTTATAAAAATAGCACTCTTCTCCCAATAATAATTTTCATTCCCTTAGTCGTCTCGCCAGATTCATTCGCATAATATTATTTGTAATTCAACACCTGAGTGATTTTTGTATTTTTATTATATTTTCTGAAGTAATTTGATTTAATTTAAGTGATAAATTTCCAGAAATACTCAAATTCATCTACAAACAAATATCATAGAATAACTTTTCCTCAGTCGATAAGATTTTTTCTTTATTAAAAATAACTATTATACGTGACACCATTATAATTTTAATATTTTTTTTTTCCTAGAACATGTACGTATGGCCATCTCATTGATAGCGTACCTATTAAATATGTTTTTATTGTTCTCTCATATCATAATTATAAGCGATATTATTCGATCATCATAAATAATTTGATCAACCAGAGCTTCATAAACTATGTTCAAACACAGAACCTGAATTGGTGTTTTGCGAACACCCACATAACTTAAAAACCACTCTTTGTCAATATTTTCCATAAACTAGTAATTATGGTTCATTGGTTCGGAATCCATTTTCAGTGACAGCAAAACCAGTATACTTAAATTCAGCGCAAGTGAAAATCTAATTGATTTTATCAGTGATTCTGATATGAATATCATAATTCTTCCTTGGCGAGTTTGTTGGAAGAATCCTCCAATATGTATAATAAAACAAGTTATTATTGTTTTATTCCACATATTTATGCAAAGCTGAATTTCTTTTTTATGTTCAACGAAATCAAAGTACAGGAACAGATTCGACGCCGCACCATTTAAAAATAATAAGTGTTTGATTATCATATTTTTTCGTATTTCTACTATTATGAACTATCCGACCTAAAAAATAAGCCGAGAGTTCCGTTAAAATTTCAGAAATTGTGAAGAGTTCCATTGCAGAAAAAGTTTGAAAAACTCTGCTCTAGACTATCTTGAACCTCGCTGAATAAATAAAATATTTGTACATATATTATATATATATATATATATATATATATATATATTTTACATGAAATGTTATAATATAACATATATTTGAAAAGTTACTTAATGTAGAAAAACTCTTTAAAGCCTATTGCTCATTTAGAAATGTTCTACATCTACATAATATTTGAACTAACAAAAATCATTCAGTCAAAAGGAAGTAACTCTCTTTTTTTTCAAATTAGCGTTTTTTGGATAATCACAGTGTATACAAATTTACACACGTTCTATCAAAAGGATGTAAGCTGAAAATACCGCATTAGTATCTGAATTTAGCTTTAAAGTTTGAAAAAGCAAAGCATGTCAAATTTGCAATTATGGTACATACAATTGATTTTCTTGAACACTATATTTATTGAAAATTAAATTGAGTAAATAAAGCTCATCACTCAAACTCAAAAAAATCATCTAATTATCATGCACATTATTATTTTGACTTTGGCTCAGAATTATTAAAAAAACTTTTTGTTACTCCTGTAACATCTGGTCTGTGTAGGTGGCACTTGCATTTCTACCGTCAAATTGTATCAGTCTATACAAAAACAAAATTTTAATATTATGGTAGGTATAATCATAATTGATAACTAATTGTCCTACGTCAATTCTCACGAGCCATCTCAACCAAGAAATGAAAAAAGTATTTTTGAAGCCGAAACGTAAGGAATATTATAAACTACTGTATGATAAAGATACTTATTTTATTTTCGGAGAATCGTATTCTAACTCTTCCCGACCAGTCACACAAAAGTTTTAGCTACACCTGAAAGTTTTCAGATGCTACGCTCGGCCACTGTCATCGAAATAGCTCCATTTCAAGCACTGTCAAAATATCGTTTTATGGTACACTAACGTTAAAATATAACTTTTTCCAAGAGATTAGGAAAATAATCTTTTTTTAACATACAATGTAGAAGCATTTTTTATCATGCTCAGTCGAATTAAGTTTTTATATTTTCGAACACTTTGAACACGGTTGTAACGGTGTCCCGTATTGATAAAAATGCTTATGCAGAAATTAAATTAGAAATCCTGTAAGGTTATTTTATATTTTCTGTTATACTTAATAAATAATTTAAAATGTGCCGAATTCAGGTTTCAGGTCAGTCAGTAGGATATCCAATCCCAGGATCCCAAGACTCCGTCCAATTCTGTGATCCCGAAATACCAGGATTGCGAGAGCACCGATCCGGGGACTTCGGGATTGAGAAAATGAAGCACGGAAGAGCTAAAAAAAAGATGTTGCACTGCTATTTTTTGTAAATCCGTAAATTTCTGGAATTTTGAATTCGAAAATTCTTGGAAGAGAGAAAAATAAGTCCCATGTTTGTAATTTTGGGAAATCCGCAAATTTATGAGTTTTTGAAATTGACATGAAATTGTTTGATAAATCCCATGATTTTAAAATCGCCGACCAAAAATTTTCTCAATCCCGAATCCCAATTTATACACTATTTTATGTTGAGTTGGATTAAAAAATTGTTAATCCCGAAACCCCGGGATCACAAAAAGGGTGCGGGATTGGATGCCCTATCAGTCAGGTCACACAGATATATCACAGACTCTTATTTTCAGTAAATTCTGTTGTTTTCTGCGTCGCGTGTAACGTAAAAAACAATGTATTTACAAATATTGGCAAACATTATGCATATACAAAAATATAAAAGTTATTTGATTCATAATAAGTTAAATTTTCGCAGACGTTTTATGTTTTGGTTTCAATGATGAACCTCCGTTCTACAAATTTTCTCATCAATAATTCTATACGTATCAAACTATGTAATTTAGCCATTCATGAATCCATTATGCTTTCCTGATTTTCTATAATGACATCGTATAATATTATCTATTTTTTATTCCTATCTTAAATCAAATAGTTGTTCAAATTTTTTGATTGTTTCTTCCAATCGGTTAAATTTTAAACAAGATTGATAAGGATTTATAAAAACAAGGAATGATCAAAAGGCATAATATTTTGACCAATTCGATAATGTATTTTTACATTTCGACTGTAAGATGTCACTCTATTATTTCACTTCACATAGCTTTTGTGAAAAAGCGTTCTTGTGATACGGCTAGAACGGACTTTATTAAGCAATTCTACATTACATAATTAAATCACTGATACGTTTTCTGTAAATGCTTATAAATTCTACAATCTCATCCTTTTTTATAAATAATGACACACTGTATTTAGCGAAGAATCGTTTTGAATCATTCTTTTTTGGAAAAATTCATTTGGATGAATACAACGTGTTACCGAAATTAAATTCAGCTTGAAGATCAATAAATTCTTTGAGAACCGTTATCACTAGAGCTCCTTTGCTCATTCAATATGAATGACTTTGGTTATTTACTTGCAGGGTCTTAAAGTCTGACACTTTGGATGTTTTAAAGTGAAAATTGCTTTGAAGTTTAAACTCTGGCTGGTTATTTATTCAATTGTCATTGTTTTTAAACTTTTACAGTCATAAAAGTAAATTTTACACTTTAAAGTTTCGGGGTGTATTAGTTTTGCTGTGACGGGGAACAAATGAAAATTTGAACAAATACACATAACTTGTATTATGAAATTTCTAAAAAGAAAACAACACAAATGAAAGGAGTGTGTGACAATGATATTATGAAAAAAAAATGCAAAGACTCTTTTATTCACAATATTAAATAAAAACTATGTATTTCAAAAGCAGTTTGTTGTGTAATATCTAAAAGATTCAAGGTTTTACTGAGGTTTACCAAATTATGTGAGAATTGATTAAATTTAATCGATTAAGCAAGCAGTTCTTGTAAAACGACGTCTGTTACGATAATCTTTTATTGACTGCAAACAGATACAAAAAATGCATATTTGACTTATGTTTGTAATTAAATATTTTCTTTGAATATTTTTTAAAAAATAATACGCATAAATTGTGAGATTGAATATTATATTATAAAATGTATTTTTTAAATATTTTTTACAGATATTAACGTCATAAACAGAACTTTTTGTACTAAGGGATCGCATAAAAATCACACGAATCCTTGAAAAAGATTGTTCCGTGATACTCATATTTATGATAAATTTTTCGTTAACGTTGAAGGCAGGGTGAAAAATCCCCGTAGGAAAAAAGCGCGCCTTTCAATTTTGAAGGGTGAAAGTTTCTTAACAACTTTGAGCATAAATCATCGTGGTGTAAGTTTGCATAAACACGTAAACACCTCGTTTTTGTTTCCCCAGAGACAAGAAAACGTGTGCCACACTTGTCTTTCACCTAAAAAGTACAAAACAAAATTATCATATCACGTTAAAGAAAAGTTACACCGTTATAACGGGTTTTGTGACATGACTAAACTCATTTTTACTTATTTTCTATGAAGCTTAAAATACGTTCTTTTCTGTCAAAACTCTGCAGAAAATATGAACAATTTAGACTATATCCAACGTTACATGAACTGATAATGTTAACGTTTAGAGAATTATTGTAGTACAAATGAGCGCTTTATTATCAAAACCTACTTCTAACTCTACAAACCAAACTCTTGGCAAAGTTGAAAAACTGTTCTGGGCATAATTAATGAAAAAAAATACAACAATTTTCAATGGTTAAATGGAGACATAAATATTAGCTCAATACCTGTATTGTAAAGTGAAAGCAATATTTTGAAAATTATGCCTTGTAAAGTTTTTAAAATGTACTGGATAGGTTTTGCAACTCAATATTGTATTTAATAGGTTTGATAGTCAACAATAAGGATGAAGACAAATGAAGTGGTTAGAAATAAAATGTATACCTGGGATGTATGCAATAATGAACGAGAAAACTTTCATAATTACGGCCATTTCTTTATATGGCCCTAATTGGACGAAAAAACAACATGTCGAATTTTATTTCTAATTTCATTGGTTGTGTTAATATGAAATTATTTTGAAACTGAATCATTTTGGATTTGAGTAGGTTATGTAATTAAACACGTTTTATCTTTATTTAGAGAGGTTTTAAATGTGAACGATTATGTATCGTGCAGATCAGTGTTTCTCAACCAGGGTTGCACATCATGTTCCAAGGGGGACACAGAGAAAAATAATTGTAGGGGAGCCACAGCACACTTTTGGGGGACCACGGGCAAATGTCCATAAGCTCTCAGGTGTTGAAAATTAGGCATTGACAAAATATTTCTAAATTCCGGTAAGAGCTATAAAAAAGGTCTTGCGTCTGTTCATTTGTGGAGATCCGTAAATTTATGGGTATTTGAAATTGGCCAGTGACATTTTTTTTTTAAGAAACTTAAATTAAAATTAAAAGAACGGATATGGGGGCCACGGGTTCAAAAAGGTTGAGAAAAAATGGCTTAGATCAGTGGTTTCCAACCGTTATGTTACTGCGCCTCCCTTTGAAGATAAAAATATCTTTGCGCTTCCCCATCCTTTACTTTATATAGTAATAAAGACATGTTTTAAAGGGTAAATAAATATTTTGGACTGTTTGCGCCTCCCTTTGCAATAGTCCACGCCTCCCAGGTTGGAAATCGCTGGCTTAGATTTTGAAATAGAGAATGGTCTGGCATCGAAATTTTAAAAAATGGTCCTTAGGTATTTTTGAAAGTCCTCATTGAAATATTATTTAAGAAATACAATTTGATTTTAATATTGTATCATGAAATGTCAACTATTTTCTTGTGTTCACTTTCATTGCTTATGTAAAAGTTCAGGTGGGGTCCACGGTTTATTTTTACGCTTCTGCCAAGGTGCTCTCAAATTGGTATGAGTAGTTACAATGTTCAATCAAAAAATGGATTTCTGATCCAATATATGGATGTTTGTGATATCCCAAATTCTCTACCACCGGTGAATACAGGTTGTAGCGAAAACAATAATTACTTATGTTGCCCTAGCTTAATCCTTTCATTACTCCTTTTTTTGAAAGGGAGAGGTTGAGCAAATTAATAAATAGCAGTTCTCGAAAAAAAGTTATACTAAGATTTTTATTTTTTAAATCGAATTGAGCTTTAAGTCTCAGAGCACATAATCGTCTAAGTCCTTCGAATCTCCTCCATCGCTGATGATTTGGTGTTTTTCAATACTTTCCTATCATTTTTAATGAAAAGGTGTGACAGTAACGGAGGCAAGTAATCCACAGTGAAGCCAGTTTACGTGGATACCGTATGCTTTAATATGTGGACTATATTACCGTTCACACCTTTCTCATATATACAAAAGATCAATGCCTTACGTAGTAAACTGGAGACAGTAATTTTTATTATGCTAAGGGTCATGTTTATACCTTTTATTTTTTTAGAAGAAAAATTAAATATATGGAAAGTCGCCGAGCAGAACTGCTCTCAATATTAAACGAGTCATTATTATTACTAAGGTAAAAGATCGTTGTATTATTATGTTTGCCTACCTGGCTGTGAAAATTTTGAGAGACTTCACGAATAAACTCGTGGATGGTAGGTAGGTTTTAAGTATCTATGAAGAATCGAATAACGCACGTACCATGGAAACTAAATTAGTAGCCCATGTATGGTTAAAAATATGTAAAGCTTATTGTAAGCTGTCACAAAATAATTATAAATATAGGTTTGCTTCGCTTTTGTAAAATCAGTTAATTTAACATCCACGTACGATCCCGGCGAGAAATAATTACATTTGGTCGAATGAATCCTTTTACACGAACAAAGTACACAATAACTGAATCAGCATTACAAATTTATTAGATCAACTGGATTTCATTACGTTAAGTACCGTAATCGAATCAAGGTTCGTTTGGGATTCAATGAAAAATTCCAAATACCATGCCACGTACTAGGTCTGACCGTCACGTAAGATGTGGCGTCACTATTTTAGTGGAGCGCTGACGACGTTAGCGGCAATCAGTTGGCGCCGCGGCCACCTCTCGACTCCCTTAAGACATAGGCCAGAGTATTTCAATATTCACGAAGCCTTTAGTAATAAGAAAAAGAGCTAAATACGTTAGAATTAACCATTGAAATCTTCTACAAATTCTAAGACTACATCGTTTATAAACAGAATTCATATCTTTGATTCAACTTCGTAAATATTTTTGCTACGTTTTTGGTAGGATTACTAGCAATGCAATGAGTTGATACAGTGGAACCCCCAATTTCACTACCCCGAATTACGCGCTGGTTTGAAATATTCGCCGCAAATCTCTCAATTGCACGGTCGCATTCCATTGTCATTACTAAGAGACGGTCGTCTGTGCCGCGCATACAGTCAAATTTTGGCTAGCGTCTGTGTATTTAACGCGTGCCAGGCTATACACGCATAGCTAAGCGTCTGTCTGTGTGCGGGATATTTACTAGAACATAAACTAAATATTTCTTCCAATTTTTTTTTTGAAAAACTAAGGGAAATCTTAGTTTTCCCTGCTTGTTCCTATTATGTTCATTGTTAATAAAAAAATATAAGTCAACATAAGAGCATAATTCAGATATTTTAAAAATGAGATGCTTCAAATTATTTAGAGCATAATATAAAAAAATATTGACTAACTAACATTGTGCCTTGCAACATTTTTTTTTTTTTTATCAATTTAAGCATTTTATATTGTATCGTTGGAAATGCATTATTTTATATCTTATTATTATTAGATATAATAATCAAAATGAAGATTATTTTTAAAGCCTTCAACACTATTTATGTGTGTTTAAATGTTTTAAATTGTTAATTTAAATTATGTATTTTGTATAATTATTTATTAACGTAGGAAGGAATTATTAAAGTTAATATAAAGATCTAAGCTTATATTCGCACAAATTAGTAAATTCGATATTATTAAAGAATTTATAATTGAAGCTCGTGTTCTAAGAATTCATCGCAAAATTTTCAAAACAAAAGTCTCTATTGATTACATATCAAAAAAGAGGCGTGAATTAATTCTCAGAAAAATAAACGAAAACTAACGTTGGCTTGAAAAGCTCTTATGTATTTCTTGAAGATATATACTTCCAGACGGGAAAATATTTCCTCGACGTTTCACATTATAAGTTGAATTCAATAAAAACATAGAGGCGCCTTGCCATACGATATTTAATTGAGTTGGTGTGCCCGCCTTCTCCTTAATTCCAATCAACGGTGGCTCACTCTCCCATTATATACTACTTCACATAGTATCTTGCTCTAACAATTTGATACCGGTCGTGTATTTCAACAAGTTGAGTATATGTCAGTAAGTTTTAAACAGGGATAACACATTTAATGTTAATAAAATAATTGGTATTTGATTAAAATAATTTTCAATTTCATAAAATAGTTGAGTCACAAATATCTAAGAAAACTAAAAATAATCCATATCTGCTCACTTTTTGGAAAATCTGGCTACTACACGATTCCTCAAAGATTTTCTATTCCCCGATAGTATTTTTGATTGCTACTAGGTCATTCCAGCCTCATGTAGTTCTTCCAAATGTATCGTACTGATGGTTGGTTATCAGTGGCCTTTCATGGTGATAGGATTCATCCAGTTGTAAGAAATACGGATAAGATTCAGGGTCTTTTGGGCATCCGCAGCATCTGCTTAAGCTGGATCCGTATTTGAGATGTAAGAAACGGCGAGTGTTCCTGTCAAAGCTAAGCCAACGTACTTCTAATATTCGCTAAAGGCATCTGTTTTAAACCAAATTATACCAGTTACTCTGTGTTTCGGTATAGTGCAAAGACCTTAAAAAAGCATTGTCAAAATTCATGCGCCGAAAAATGGCACTTGGTTCTGTGACAGAACTTCTGTCCAAGACTCTCCGCATTCAATTTAAGGTTTTTATAACTATCACTAATTGGATTGCGATGCGCAGATTGCCACCCCCTATGATGTGTCCCCCAAGTACCCGAAGCTATTGACTCCCGATGTTTTGCCATGCACTCATCAGATGATATTTTGGTCCAGATAGCATGTCATTGTTTTAAGATCTTATGCTTCCGTTAAATAAAAAATCGAGTTGAACAGAATTTAAATAAATGGTTTGTTGTATATAAGGTTTAATTGGTTCATTTACTAATCGGTTAATGATACAATTAGTAGTTTGTCAACAGTTAAAACATTAGCCCTCTATTCATATTTGAGTCTATTTGGCTAACAGTTTTCTAGTCTGTGATCTTTGAGTTTTGCAGCGGCTGGTTTTGCTGAAACTGTTAAAATGATTTGTCAGTTAAGATGTTTTATAATAATGCACCCTCAGACTATATAGTTTCTCTTAAATGTGTCTTGGTGGAGTTTAATTAAAGTTGACTTTTTAGGACATAGAATACATAGAATAGTTTCTTTTGAATCCCAACAGGGTCAATGTAAATCTAGAAATAAATCAACATTATTTTTCTGCTATACAAAGCCTGTAGTTGGTCTTCGTTTTATCAAAGTGTGGCCGTACACACGTACGTGAAATTAACAAATATTGCTTAAGAGATTAAGAGGGATTGAATAGGTCTACAGCGTCATCTATTTATAAGAAAAAATGTTAAATGAACATTCGTGTAAATGATAAAAATCGAGTTGAACAGAAATTTAAATACTAACCATTGTATAAAATAATTTATTATTATACTACCCCACTAAAAATTTACTGTACATAATGAATACGGATAAAATATTATTAACCCAGATTCTCTCAGATATATGATAGTGAAATTAAATAATAAATAATGCTTTTAAAATCTTATCAACCCAGATTTTATCAATTACACGAATGTTTGTAAATAAGTCACCAACATCTTTTTAAATTATAGATGTCGCTGTAGACCATTCCTAACAAGCAACAAGTTAAAATAAACTAATATATAAAAATGAATGTTTGTTTGTTCGTACTTTATGCGTTGCCACACCGCTCATCCGAATGCAATAATACTGTGACAAACTTTTTGCTTGCACTTCCGGGAAGGTTATAGGCATAGTAAAAATAGTTACAGTAGGTCTGCCATACATTTCATTTTGACAACGTATGCTTGAACTTGCGCGACGGTTAGTATAATTAACTCACAATAGGTGGCGCGTGTGTCGTACTATAGACAATCGACAGCAAACGTCAAACAGACAGAGAAAGAAAACATGCACTTCAGTAAACAGAATTAATACACAAACACTTTCTTTCTTTGAGCGGCATTGCATCGTTTTCCGGGAACCGGCTAGTTGATTATAAATATAAATGTTCTACAATGAGGCTGTACGTTATCCAAACAATCTAAGATACTAATTTGATTCCCGGTGTGAAAGTGCTTGACCCTTAGCAAAGCAAAGTGAATAAATTCAATCGATGTCTCTTAAACATTTATCCACAATCGTTCATTTGTAATATTTTCCAATGCATACAGATATACGCGAATAGTTTTATATTCCGTTGCAGGAATATTTGATGGTGCATGACAATACTGTCCGTCTGATTTCCCACGTGAAACAATTTATCCGAACCTATTTGCGTTGATTATTGTTGTTCTTTTGCGTGGCATACTGCCGATGAATACATTTGAAACTTTACCACTGTGCAATGAAATTTATTGACAACCGTTTTGTGAAAAAGCCTCCCTTATTTTAATCAGGGAGGTGTTTTCCACAGAGCAATATATCGATGGCAAACGAATACCGCAACCCAATTAAATGGAATCTGAATGATTTATTCGCTCTTGTTATACGTTAATCAAAAATAGTGTGTAATGTTTATTCTGCCAATATTAAAGTTGAAATTAAGCGGTTTATTAAAATGAAACCGTGTTTAGTTTAAGGTTGTGGGGTTTTTGTTTCAAATGTATTCAAAATTTTAAAATAAAAAAATCAATATTGATTTCGATCGTATAAAAAAAAGACTTCCTGACTATGAAAATAAGCAGAGTGATAAATATAAAAAAATGAGAGTAATGATCGCCTATAATTATAATCTGATAAGCTTTACCATTATATATAAAATTAAATCTGATAACTTTTTTACTAATACATTAACTAATGCTTCCTACCTATTGATGACTTTATTAATTTACAATAATATTTCAAATAAGATAAGTGGATCACCATTGTTGAATTTGTTTCCATTGGGTTTTTCCACGCATAATTAGTTTTTAATTAGTACTATCAAAGTTTGCATCTTACCCCCTTCATTGCGCTCAAAAGAAAATGATAAACCCCGACTTTTATTTTGAATTTTATAATATAAGATTTGAATTATTTTTTAGATTATTCGAAAACGTTGCAATAGTCTGACAATGATTCTCAAAGAGGCGAAACACGTGTTATAAGTTTTAGCACAAAAAAGTGGAAAAACAAAGTTATCAAACCTAATTTAATATTCAAATAAACTTCCACAAAGCTACCGTTGAATCAATCAATGTTATCAACGAGTAAAAATTGTCAGATAGCTAATTTTAAATGAAAAAAAAAGATAAAAATTGCGATTATGCAATTAATTAACATATAACTTATTCAAGAAAGATAAAGCGTTCAATATTGTATTAATTAATATAATATATGCTATCTATTTATCAAAACCCCAATAGTAATGGAAACTATATTATATTTTTATTTTTTTCAATAAAAAACTAAAACTAAATTATTGAATTGTTTTTAGGTTTTAAAGAATATATATTTTATAGCCCGAATTAAGTGTAATAAATTACTGCAAATGGCAGACGGTATATTTTGAGAAATAAAGCACTGCTATAACGTCGACCTAAGCGAATTGTATTTAATATGTTGGCGATGTATAAGAGTTTTTCCTCGGAACGCTAGGAGCTAAAGGGTTAATACTGTTAAGTCAAATTAAGCTAAATCTAACTAAGGTTAGAATGCATCTATCCCGGTAGACCAGTGATGCATAACCTTTACCTTCTAGCGGGCCGCATATAATAAATTATTGTCAGATTGGGCCGCAAAGAAAAAAAAAATTCAAAGTACGCTCAATACTTTTTTACACGGAGCATATGTACGTTCCATGTAAAACAGACTTATAAAAAACCGTGTAAAAAAGATTAAGTGAAATTAGATAAATGAATCATAGGATCAATTACATTATTTTGACCGTGTTATTTCGAAAACGTGAACATAAATAAGCCATGCAAAAGATGGATTACAAGTATTTGCTTATTAAAAATCGTTTCATTGTGAAATATGTTTCATTTAAATGTTATTCAAAAGTTAATGCGACCTTGGTCTTTGTTAATATTTATTTTTTTATTTGATCTAATATTTGTAGTATTAAGCCGCACAATCAAATCTAAATTTTCATCAGTTAGCCTGTTTTTATGAACCGATTTATTCTCCTTCGTTGAAGAAAAAGCTTGCTTATGTTTATTAAACAAATGTTTTATGTGAAAAAAAAAAATCAGAAAAAGATTTAAGGGCCGCCAGAAAATTAAAAAAGGGCCGCGGTTTGTGCATCACTGCGGTTGACGGTAGAACAAAGAAAGTGCCCGCTATTTGTTTGAGAATAGCTAGAGTCACATTCAACATGCGGACTGCTCGCTTTATACTTGTGTTGCTTTGCGGTAGTTAATCGTAGCACCTGGTAAAGACTCGAAAAATCAGCATTATAAACTTCAAGAATAGATGCTTGTACTATATATTGGAGCTTAAGTGGTTTGATTTAGTGAAAAAGTAGTTATTTAAAAAATTTGGAACTGGCGTTGGCACGTGTTGCAGATGTCTTTGGAGATGCTCAATCTTGCTTCCTTGACGACCGTTGGGTACTATCGATACAATGTACTTTATGCAACTTAATCTTGCTGACATGTATTGTAAATGAAGCAAAGAATTTTAAAAGCAATAAGGAATCACGGAGGCTTTGAGTGGGTGCCATATACTCCACATGCAGAATGAGGAGCAAATACTGTAAAATAAGATTTTTAAAAATTTCGTTTACCTGAAAAAAATCTTTCACATTTTAAATAAAAGTAAAATTTATCTAATAAATCTAATTTCTTGTAAGGTAAATAAATAAATTCAACAAATTTTATATAATTACCCACATTAATTTACACCTTCTATTTGTTCTAAGTTAAAGGGGTAGAACAACAAAATATTTTCCTTCACATGTATAATTTAGCTGTGCCAGTATATTGAATAGACTGCCAGACTGCCTAAACACTGGTTTAAGGAGACGTCAAGGATAATTCAGTAGGGTCATTATATGATCCTTAGATCCTACCCGGGCGAGCTAATTATCAATCTAATAGTACACGTACGGTCAATATATTATCCCAGAGCCAAGCTGTTTCAACTATTATAATATCCTTAATAAAGCAACCGGTTTTGTAAGGACAATACTTAAAATATTTAATGATCATGGTGACATTAAATCTTTAACTTTGTAAACTAACGGAAATTAAGATAATTTTGTAGGAAGGTGTTTTAATGTTGTTTAACCTTTTGTTGCTTAGAAAATGCGAAGGAACTTTTTAATTGAAAATAAATGACACGAGTAAAGTGGAGGAAAAATTTCTCGTCACGATGAAATCATCAAATTGTAGTAAAATTTTCAACTAAACACCTAACAGTACATATTTGACAGAATTTTAATACTATAGTGAAGAGACATTTTTTGTAAAAATGTTTCCAATATCATCTGTGAACCTGATCTCACAGTGAAATAAATAAAAACGGTGACTCTTTTTTAAATATCACTTCCATTATCTCTACAATAATGTAACAACAAAATTGCAATACGGGCATTGCCAAAACCGAGCTACCGGTATTAACGGTATTTTTTAAAATATCGAAATGCAAATTATACAAATTAACAAGCATTGAATTTTGAATATATAGGAACCATCACATTTATAAAATAAATCCTGCATTACCAAAAATCAAATCGTTCCTAAAGCTTTTATTTTCGTATTTACGCTATTGATACAGCCCTGCCAGTAACCCTTTGAGCCTAGATGATGTGCACAGCACGCCAAAAATATTCTGTTTTTATGTCCGTTTATAATAGCAAAAGTTCAACAATTTCATTCAAATACATAGCTTGATTTCTTTTTTAGATTAACGTTATAGATATTAATACTTTTTATCGTATTTTTTACATTCAAAAAAACTTTTGACTGTTAAAAAAAATACAAATTTTTTAAAGGTAATACAATATCGGATTTTTTTCCAGAAAAAGTGTTTTTTTATTCGGTTCTATGGTCGGATTTTTTATCGATTAAATATAGCGCCAACACATCACAAGCTTGCGAGTAGTAACTTTAAATTAAACCTTGACAACCACTGTTTTTAAAATTATTTGCTCAGAATGTCAGCGGAAATGTTTTTCAATACGAAAAATCTATTTCATCTGCGGCTCATTCTGCTATTCATTGGATTAAGGATTAGTCGCTATTTAAAACAAATTTTAGTCATCCTTGCTCAGGGGTTAATACTATTATGGTTCGAATCTGTAGTGGTGGTGTATGTTCAAAATAATGAGGTAAACTGAATTGCAACTGACATAGGTAGTGAATAATTATTATTATAGTGATCATTATTATACTCTTGAAAACCGGAATAATAAAAATAATGTTAGTCGAGAACATAATACCATCTGTGTTCAGAGGCAAGAAGCTTTGCTTTTTTAATATTTCAATGAGTCTGAAATTCAATCGCTTGCTGCATTGTAGGGATTTAATAATGGATATTACGAGAAGGAAAATAATTTGTTTTTCAGACGTTCTGACAGCATTTTCCCATCATTTGTTGCATGCTTTGTGAATGCTTTTTACATTGATGAAATGGATTATTTTTTTTCAATTTTCTGGATTTTTTCCCGGTATAAGTTCTTTGATAAAATTTAACAAATGCCTAGATGCTTTACAAAATATGATGTTTTTCTTTGCAAATAGATACGTCACTTTAATATTTTTTTACGAATATTCACTAATTAGCCTTATGTTGTATTATAGTAAATATTTAGAAAACCGCATCTTTTCTAAAAAACATATCATTTTGAATTTAGTTTTCGCATTTTATAGCAGCAAAAATATTTAATTTTATTTTCATTTTGTATCAACTTGTTACAGTTCACAGTTCGAAGACACTGGATCACAGAGGCCTCACTAGAAAAATGTGTGTTTTGAGTTAAGCCCAAATTTGGCTATGCCATAATCATATTTATCATTGGAACAAAACTATATCTCGTACATAGAACCGCTTACATGACATGGTTGGGTTACAACTAGGGCTTCCAATTAACCGGACTAAAAACACTAACCGGTTTTCGGTTTTTTTCTGACAAATAAACCGGGTAACCGGTTTAAACCGAAATATCATGTATATTGATTAGGTAGGTGTGCAAAAAAAATCATAGAGATTTTTCAATATTTGGCATAACAGCTAATACTCCAATTTCAAACAAAAAAAAATATTTATCTTAATGGGGCTCTAGTTACCAACCTGTTTGCCATGGGAAAGTAACGAGACTAGAACTTGAAACATAAAACTAAAACACAGAAGGCAATATATGTAACAATTTCTATAACATGTGAAAAAATATTTTATGATAAAAAATATACGTCAAATAAAAAAAATAAAGCTTGATTATAAAACTCATGGACAACTTTGAGACAGAAGTAGATTATTCTACAAAATGTACATGTTTGTTGTATTTTGTGAATTGTTTCCTACATTACGCATTAAATTCATTGTAAAACATTTTTCTTTTTGTTAAAAACAATGGAAAACAAGAAAAGAGAATTTTTGATAGAACGCGGTTAACCGAGTGAAATAAACCGGTTTTCGGTTTTTTTCAAAAGACGCGATAAACCGGTTAACCGGTTTCGGTTTAAACCGGTTTGGAAGCCCTAGTTACAACGACAATTGTAATGTTAGAAGCACAAAGGTAACTTACTCGCTATACTTTACTGAACTTATAACTCTTTTTATAGAAAGGCCGCTGTGAAGGTATCAAATCCTTTTTGTGATACCGGGATCCCTTCCCAGCCTTCAAACTGTAACACGTGCTTCGAATCTTCAAGAAGCATCCTCAGACATTTAAAAAAGGATCTCGAGGTTTTTCCTTTCTACTAGATGCAGAGACGAGATAAACATTTATTATGATAGTTCTACTTAGATTTTTAATAAAACCAATAAAAACACCATCTAGTCAATATAAAGGGATTCAAAATAAGTAGTTTAAAGTGTTTTTATTTAAAGTAGACCAAATCGTTTGTTAGGTAAAAAATATTAACGTATTTAGCTCTACGTTTTTTTATAAAATTAGTTGATAACTATTTCGGCGTGCGTCATCGTTAGAACTTTGAATAAACTTACATATAATAAAAATAATAAAAGATTTTTAGTACTTTCTCCACTTAAAATTTATTTGATCAGGACCGGCGTCGCTCCTCACGAGCATTATCAACTGATAAAGAAAATGAATTAAACAGTGCTATTTATACAAGTTAAATTGAAATAAAAAGGTTTATGACAATGCTCAGCTATATATACTGCCCTAGAAGAGATACACAATACATTTTGTTATTTGCTCTAGCATCCTAATTTCAATATAAATTGTAATATAAAAGCGTTTTTAGTTATCTTTTATAAAATATTTGTCATATAATATTTTTCGAAAAGAAATATAATGATGTAATAAATTATAATTGGTTGTTCTAATAAATAAATATCTTCGTTTAAGAATCCAACTGGTCTCCACAGTATATGTAATTATAAGAAACAGTATTTTAATAATAAAACAATATAAACAATATATATATATATATGATTGTATGACTGCCACAGCAACATAATTTTATTAAAATTTTATTGCCACATTAAAAAATAAAACACTCTTTTACACTAATTCTACATTTATTTCTTTAAATTAAAAATATTTTTTCTGATTACTATTCTTTTAAAAAATAGAATTTTTAAATTTATTTTTACAATTGACATAACTATACTTTTAAAAGGTTATTTATGCAAATCCATTTAAGACTAATAATGGAGTAACAAACATTTTTTTTAAATTAAAAAAAAATATGAATATTACAACAATATGTATATTACAATAAATGTTGTTAAACTACATTGAAATTTATACAAAATAAAAATAGAATTAATATTTTTATTGATATAAAATGTGAAAACTAAATTCAAAATGATAGTGAACGTAAGCGCCCTAAGCTCTCGAATTTGTAACAGCACATGCGGAGTAACAAAGTTAACAAATTTAATTTTATAATAGTTGAATAAACCTTATCATTAATTTTTCAACAGGAGTATTTGCGGGATTCTGATAAATTAATATTCCTCAGCACAAACCAGATGATACAATTTAAGTTTATCTACGATTCGATGGCTATTGAAGTTCCTGCTCATGCAATCAAATTAAGGTCAGTGCAATTGTAATGCTACTTATAAACGAGATGGAGACGATGGAGTACAGTCGCAGGCAAAACAGATGAAACATTTCACGTGAGCACGGTTGTAATATCGTCTTACATGAATCAGCCTCCAGTCATCTGGTAATAATCCCCAGTTCAGTTCCAAAAGTGAGAGTTCTAGTTTGAATTGGTTCAATAAACAATATAAGTTAAGGCGGCACAAACATAGGAAGACCGGTAGAGAACCGTTTCTTCAAATAGTTCAATGGTAGCAATACCATGCAGCATTGTAATATACACAATTCAAAACGAGTTACAACTATATAACAAGCAGTTCTCATAAAAAATCTGTTTAAAAAAATCTAGGAGAGACCACGGCTTAAAAAAAAATTGGCGTGACTTAACATACAAATTAAAAAAAAATATATTGTAGCTGACAAAGCATTCACAAAATAAATATTGCGAAAAATAAAATAATTATTTTTTATTGAGCCGGCATAAGTAATGAAAATTCTAAAAGTTGTTTTGATAAATTTCCTGCCTTTAGATAATAAATAATATTATTATGGAATATTTTATTTTCAAATCACCAAGGAAACCTAACTGCTGCGTGTAATAGAATTTTTCAATTGAATTCCTTGTGTAATTTAATATTTTATTCGCCCTGGGCAGAAACGAGAAAATTTAATTTGTAAATTTTGAATAGAAGTATTGAGATTTTCAAGCGTCAAATCACTGCATAGGATTGTTTCATATAGGATTAAAAGCGTACACGTTGCGATTATTTTACATTTCAATTAATCTTTCATTAAAATTTATGACAGCATTGTCTGAAGTGGGGCGCTTATGACATTTACAGAAGATAAATAATTTTAATTTACAGAAATATTATAACTCGTATGCATGTAAATCAGTGTACAGACATAATATGTAGTATAAATAAATGTGATTTTTTTTTCAATATCTATCAGAATTTATCAAACATTAGCCATAAACGATTAGTATCCGAGTTAGTTTAAGAAAAAATACCCAAGAACCGTGTAGTAAATTCGATTGTGTTTGGATACCCTACTTCCCGTATTTAAAATTGCTCTTCTAAACAATTTTGAAAAAGTGACATATTTTAAGGAAATATCTCACTACTGATATATGGTGTGTTATAAACGATACAGAATTATTATTTATTTATTGCAAAGAAACGATAAATCACACATTAATTACAAATTTTACGCAAAAAACATATCAGCGTCAACTTGATGTACTTATTCTTGGCTAAAAACTTTTAGCGATTAGATTCAATAATTGGAATTCTTCCCGAAGAATTTCAGAGTTTCGGAGAGGGAGGTTTGACACTGAGCAATGTTTTTAATCAATGTAAAGTACCTAACTAAAAACAGGAAGATATCTGGAGCGTTACTTCAATATTTAGAGCTATTAATAAGTTAATACTTATGCCTTTCATCTCAAAGAAATATTTCAGCGTATCTCTAACTTGTATTTACGTTAGTATTACTCATTGTTAGTAAATATAATAGGTATTGATTAGGGCCTCTAATCCGGTATTTCTAATTAGAAGATCCCAGGATTTCGGGATTTAAAATATCGTTCATATTTAAAATAAAGATACTTACATCGGTAGTACATTGGAACTAACCAAACAAAAAACGGGAATTGATTCATATTTAAAATGCAAATTATTACCCAAAGAACTACACAAACGTAAAGCGCTTCCGATTGTGTTTTATTTTTTGGTTTAGATAATATGTCGACCCTTTTTTGCTAGACATAATTAATATTTGTATCGCTGTCTTCCTCTTAATCATATTGCGTAATAGTAATAGTTGAAACAGCAACAGGCACGTTTGGCACAATGTTATTGCATTTTGTAAAATTATATTCCAAAATATATTGAAACCAATTTTGTTTATAGACGTAAAATTTGTCATCGACTATCAAAAGTTTTATTATAAAATAAACGAAATTCTCCTACGATTAATATACGCAGCCACACATTGTTTACCAATAAGGTAAATCTTATATCTCCAAATCCAAACGAACGACGGGGAAGTATTTTAATTAAAAAATATATTTCCACAGAAATCAATCAATCAACATTGTGCGTGGACATAAATAAAAAAAAATCTCTCGGATTTCTATTATAGTAAGATGGCTTACATTATAGTGGATAAAAGAAAATTTCAAATAAATATCATCCTAATTGGTTGAAAAATAATTTGTATATATGCAAAAACTTCTTTCTCAAATTGCCACAAACAAGAATTTTGACTTAGTCACTTGTCCTTGTATACCCATGATAACATATTATGTACATATATGTACATATATGTTTTTAAATCATGTATGACGAAATAACCACAATTCAATAAATAAAAACATGAGAATGAAAATTTAGAAAAGTTACACTACACAACATTTGGGCACACCTACACGGCTATTTACGACATTAAAAAGTTGATGAGTTTTTATCATACTTCGGATTGACATTGGGAGTATATAAGAAAATGTTTATTAAATATAATACAGTGGATGTATGTCTAAGCAAACAGGCATGAAAGTAATTTTACAAAACTTCAATGCTGACAAAATATAATATTATAAATTTACGTAAAATGTAACCTCTGCGATTCTAAAGTTTTACGAGTCTAAGTTCCACCAAAATGACTCTACCATTTGGTCTGTCCGGTCCGGTCCGGTCAGCAAAGTTTCAAATGACTTGCGTCACTAAAATGGTGGCCGTAACCTCACACACTGGGACTGACAAATAAACTATGCGAAAGCAGACCGAATTCATAGCTCTCAGGGGGTTTAATGTCGAATGCACTACTAGCCTCGCTTCAATTCACTTTGATTTTAATGGGAACGTTATGTTTTAAAGTGGCCAAATGGGAAAGTTTATTTTATTCCAGGAATCGATACTATTACAAAGGAAGCATTAAATATTTATTTTGTGCAAAATAATATCTTTCAAGTCAAAACGACATGTTTTAAAAATATGTATTTAAAAGACTACCGTCGCTCTATAATTATTGGTTTCTTTGAATATTTATCCATAATGATGAAGTAATGATGCATCTTCAATATATGTACAGTAAATTTCCTATTATCTGGGCTAATGGTGAAAAGGATTTTCACAAGAACTAAAAGCGCATCGCTAACTTGTAGAATTACTAAAACAAGATGCCACTCTGAAGTTTTTTCAAAAATACAAAGAATCTTTAATTAATTATGTTTATACTTATGATTTTTATTAAGCCAAAAAAATATGTAAACATTTTAGAATTCTTAAAAAAAAACTTCCTGGTGATGAAATTAAATTTTTACACTTTGTTGTTTGTAAGTTAATTATCGTTGAGCTCATAGCCTACTATTAAGCCTACCGTATGTTATATTGACCAATGAAAAAAAACTATATAAACCCTGATTTCAATCGAAGTAAAAAATAATATCAAATTGTAATTCAATTATTATCCAAAAATATTTTTAACATTTTTTTTTAAATAATTTGACAAATAGCCTATTCTAAATTGTTTTACTTACATTTTATCAAAAACACAAATGTTCATAAAAAGTACTAACTTTTCTAACCAGTTGATTTCACTGTAATATGATATGAAAATATTTGCTTTTATTTCTTAAGGATAATAATATAACTTGTTAAAAAATATTTTATAAACAACGAAGTACTTTGAATTCGCTCATCAAAAAGATTTTCAGAAAATCGCAAATTATTTGTTATTTTTCACGTTTCTATGAAAGTTAATATATTACCTGCAGGGCATTGTTGTAACGGATAAAGTATCGTTTCAACAAATCCGATCCGCCTTTTGATTATTAAGGCTGTTGAAAAAGTAAACATATTTCATTACCTTCTTAAAAATAATCTTTATACTAGAAATACGTTGCTCATTTTAATAATAGCACGTTTTAATATTATATTATCTATATATTAATAGTCGATAATGTCCGTCTTTCTGTCTGTATGTCCTTTTCGATGACGTTAAGAAAGACGCAAACTTGCAAACTTAAACATTATTCCAAAAATTAAATAATTTACGAGGTCTATTTCTGCTACTACGAAAAACAATTGTTAGCAAACTTAAACATTATTCAAAAAATGAAGTAATTTACGAGGTCTATTTCTGCTACTACGAAAAATAGTTGTCAGCAAACTTAAACATTATTCCAAAAATTAAATAATTTACGAGGTCTATTTCTACTACTACGAAAAATAATTGTTAGAAAACTTAAAAATTATTCCAAAAATTAAATAATTTACGAGGTACATTTTTGCTACTACGAAATATATTTGTTAGCAAACTTAAACATTTCAATTATTCTAAAAAATATATTATATACAATTTAAATATTGCAAGGCAGGGCTATCAATATATGCCCCGAGATATATTTCGTTTACTTTTAGAATTTCTGGTTTATTCAATAAATAATTGTTCAATAAGTTTGTAATTTATTTTTCAAGCCAGTAAATTTTCTGACTACTTAAAAATGCAACAAAAATCCCCCCGTTGAGGTCAACGGGATTACAGCTAGTATAATATAATAATGCATGCTATAATAAAGCAGAGTTCGAAAGACGGTTATGGTATGAACTAGGCCCTAGGGTAGGGATGGCGAACCTTTTTGGGTATGCGTGCGAAAAACTCTCAAATATTATTTCTCGATTGTGTGGCGTACCCAAGCAGTAATAAAAATAGTTCACAAATTATTTAATATTTTTTTCGCGTGCCATCCGAATTCTCAAACGTGCCACCAAGGGCACCCAGGTTATATTTTTGTGATCCCAGGATTTTGGGATTGACACTAACATCTTTTATTTTTATTTAGAAAAACTAACTAACTAACTTAGAAGTGATATATTTAAAACAAAATTATTATACATGTATGTATTTTTTAGTGAACAAGACGTTCATAAAATAAAAGATTTTTTACTTTTATTGATAAGTTTATGTTTGTAATCATTCAATATTTTTTTCATACATTTTTTGACGTGACAACGTCTTATAAATCGATGAACGCCCGCTGCACGCACGAAAAAACATGACTCATTGTCCCGTTTGTCGCGTTACGCCGAAGGCAAGCGTGCGAGCGAGAGCGCGGATAAGCGATAGAGAGGCACGATCGGCCTACCGTTCAGATTGTGCCGCATCTATCTCTCTTCCACTCGATTGGTCGATGCGTCTGAGTAGAAAAGAGACAGCGGCAGATTGGAAGACGTTAAATATCACACATGTATAAAAGTTGTAAATAAATTGCTAAAAGCACATTGTTACTTGTAAATAAATTGTTCATCAAAGTAATAAACATATTTGAATTAATGAGTGCGAATAAAATATATCAATAAAAAATTGTAGATTTCTTTCATTCCTTCTTCGTATCCATACAAAATAATGATAATTCAATAAAAATGATTCCATTTTATTCATAAAAGTATGCAATCATTTCATCAATGTTTTATTATGACGTTGTCACGTTAAACTATCGTCCGTAAACCGACTTTACAGACAACCAATTTTTCTCCTGTATTTCTGATGCTTTTACATAACAATTAACTTCTTAATTTGATGTGTCCATCATCTGGACGTAGCAATAAAAGGGTTTTTATATAACAAAATTGAGAATAAATAAATACTGCTGGTATAATTGGGCAATTTCACGTTATTGTTTAACCGAATAATTAGGATTTAGGCAAGATACTCGCCCTAGGTCAAAATTAAAGTGCGTACCCTTAGCCAAACCCTTAACTTTAAATCACAATAAAAGTTAGTCGGGGATAATGCGATTTTCATACAATTTGTCCACCATTGACGTCCTATCAGACGCATCACAAAATAAAATCAAAATTCAAAAATAGTTATTTCATTATTTGTTTTCCAGTTTATAGAAATATTCGAAATCAAAAAGAAATTATAAATATCTAAAAATGTCATGCGCAGAGAGCGACTAAAGAACTACTTGTTCGCTCTTTCATTGTATAACGGAAATAACTCATTGTATTTTACTTGTATTTTATGGTGTTTATTTTTTCGTGTGTCAACATAATTGAAGGATTGCAGATTAGTATAATTTTTAATGTCTTAATGTAGGTTTCACTGATATTAACTTGGTTGGCTAGCTAGCCATTTTAAAATTTTAGCTATACTCTTATCATTCGTCACATTGATAAAGCAGTACACATAATAATTGTTTGTGTTTATGTGTACATATATTTTGATGTGCATATATTAAACCTTGTTTTAAAGGTTTTATCAAATCAATGAAAACTAAATATATATTAATATTATATAATGGTTCGGTCGTTGTGTACATCACCAACGATAGTAAAATAACATTCTTTCAGGTTGCTTTAAAATGCATATAATTTTGATTGAATTTCAAATATTTCAGGTAAAAAATTTCAATAAAAAAAAAACAGATACGGCTTTTGAATGTATCGTGTATTATTCGTGACCGTAAAGCATGCAGGCAAATAGCGGGAAAATATGAACGTACTGGCTTTGAAATAGTAGTATGACTATTATATTTCATTTTTTCTCGTTCCCCTGTAAAAGAGAGATCATAAGCAATTTACAAATGGTTTTATTTAAAATAAATTCACAGTTAAATAATAATTAAAATTATGAACGATATTGGATAAAAAAGACGTGAGTACATTGTTGTTTTACGGACAGCGACCAAAGAATGACACCTTCAAAGATTTAAGAATGTAATTAATGTTTGAATAATTTAATAGGATTTATAATTGAATTCACAGGCGTTATCATCTAAGATGAGCACTTCACTGACCTGGATTCGTATTGTTTTCCCTAATGGGATGGCAGTTATATTGGTGAAGCTGGATCGGGTTTCCTCGGGTCTTGTCGTCTGTTTGCGGCTTTGTAAGACCAGATGTTTGTTGAACAATGCGACGCTTTTCAAGTCCATATCCTGTAGAATTGTTCGGGCCATTTACAGTGCCTTTGTCACGTCAAATAATGTAGGATTTTACAAGATTATGAACTGGTGAGACACACAGGTCAGTGCTCTACTTATCGCTCTGTATTCTCAATGTATTTAAGTTATGTTGATAATTAGTCTATGTTATTATGAAGCCTATTATATAAAGAACTGTGTCCAGCCTAACGTTTTATGACCATTACCAGTATAACCGCTACACCCACAGTGAGTTAAATGCTTAAAATTTCAAAAATTTGTCAAAAATTTGTTTAATTATGCAATAATATTGTAAAAGTATCACATGATAGTTATTGAGAGATTTATAACAATAACTTTTAACCTTTAGATGCGTACAGTATTAGTGAAAGTATAAACATTTTTAATTTGAACTGAGTCAGTTTAAGTTCATCCGTGCACTGAACGCCTGAAGATGCCAAAAGGTAAAACCCGGGTCATTAGTGATAAAACTTGTGTGAATGTACATAATTTGAACGATTCAAATTTAATATTGAAATTCCAGCAAGCAATTTCAGTCGAAATCTTAAATTAAAGTATAAAAATTTGTTTTTTTTTGACATAGTCAATTTTAACATACCTAATACAAATACAAATCATTCTTTCAATATTTTTAATGGATCTTATGGCGGAAAGAGTTTATTGGTTCAAATTTGCAATCAAGGAAAGGAGGCGGATTTTTCGGAAATTTTAATTTTTAGCCATATTCAAATTCACCTTTGATTGTTACAAAATTAAATTTTCGCGAGAAAAACCAATTTTTGCATTTTTAAATTTGTAGTTACTGATTATTTACGATAAGCCAATACGCTGCAATTTATGTGTGTACTTTTGGTAAAAATCATGCATTTTTTATGGCAAGTATAAAATTATACATTTATGGGTTAAGTATCCGAATATCCTTTTTTATATCAGTGAATAATTAATATTTAGATAAGAAAAACTTTTGATTGAAAAAAGGCTTGGTATTTTATAGTTTCGCTAATTAAATTTGACCTACTGTTTTGCTTTAAATATTTAAAATATAAAAATAAGCTTCAGGGAAAAGGCAATTTGGGAGCATCTGTGATAGTGGTATTTTTTTATACATTCATCAACATTCATGCAATCACTAGAATACAGTCAATGGATGGTCGGAAAAATATATTCATAAGCAATACACGAATCAATGTTTTTTCTAGATAAAAACACTGATCAGCGAGTCGCAAAGCATAAGAAAAAAGAAAACATGGTGAAAAGAATATAACTTTTTATTTTTTGCAATTTAATATTTCGACTGAAGGTGCTTGACGGATTTTTAATATTAAACTTGAATAGTTAAAATTTTGTACATTTCCACACGTTTTTTAATATAATATATGTACATATGTAACTCTATGATTTTAAAATCAAACTATTTATAAGTAAAATTATCCCAGATACCGGTAATAGCCTTAAACTTAGTAATAATACATTTTATTTATATATAATATACTAACACGATATAACTATGTATTTACGGGTCAATTCAAGTTTATTCGTGCTCTCGAATGCCCAAAAATTCCGGAAGGCGACACCCGGGTTGTAAGTGAGAAAACATGTGGAACTAAACTAATTTTGAAAGATTGAATACCGCGCAAATAAATCATTAAAATGTCCTAGAAATAATTTTGAGGGAATTAACTTGGCCTAATATACACTCGAATTCGATATTTTATAAACCTTTATTGTACTTAGTATAAACGGCACTAGACATTTTCATGAACATATTTTTATATTCCATTGGAATATTACGTATTTGATATGTAAATTTTTGTGGACAACTATGTCCGCTTGGGATGCAAGCGGTTAAATATGTATTTTTTATTTGAAAATGTCGCCCTCCCAAAAGTGACGCTCGGTGCGATCCATTCCATCCATCTCCCCGCTGATACGTCACTAAGAATATAGCGTGGTGCATGAGGTTACAGGTTTTTTTTTTTTTAGACCGGTGACAATATTATATAACATTTAAATAAACATATTATTTGCAAGACGGGGTAAAAGTTATGCCGTTTTGCCGTCATTCATCATAATCAAAGACGTGTTAGTTATCACTTCGCTTAAAACACATCTTATCTGGGGAAATTTAAATTTCAGGTCAAAGCATTTATCATTGTTTCAAACAGCCGTCTGGCCCTATCTTCATTTGCAGTGATTAATGAAGTGGCCCGTAAATATTAAGAAACTCTTAAGTAGAAATAAATATTGCAGACGTGTCGACCTCTGGCACGAGCACCTTAAACGTCAAAGGACAAAACTAAAAATAAACAATTTAACAAAATTTGTATCATCAAAATTTCAGCTAAAGATACTTGAGAGAGACTTCAATATCAAATTTCATTCGTTGAATTTTTATATTGAATACATTTCTGTACGTTTCACCATTCGGCATCTTTAGGTATTCAAGTGCATGGATTATTCCACGTAAGCTCAATTAAAATAATATATTGTTAAGATTTGAATGATATAAACTTAATTAATATCCTTTATGGAGAAATACTTTTAAAAAATAAACACACATTGCAGTATTTTTTCCGTGATAGTGAAATGATATTCCAGATTATTAGTCAGATAACTTTTGACGTGTTGAATTTCTAGGATAAATCTATCTCTATTTTTTTTATTATCATTAGTTATGATTTCTCAACGCCGAGTTGTCTACAACTGTAGTAAACAAAAACGACAATTCATTCCGAGATCCCTTTTTTAGATTTGAAACCCTTTGACGAGAAAATCTTAACAAATTACAAGGTAACGCGGTCAACTTAAGGAGTTCAAAACGTTTCATTAATCTTTGCCTAAGACAGAAATGAATAATGATACTACGAAACTAATTACAATACTGTTTTAGTGTCGTGATGGAAATTAAATTTAACCAAAATATATAAATTATATAATTTAAGATTTTGAATGAAGGTGCTTGGTGGAATTTAAATATTAAATTTGAATCGTTCATAAACATTCTCATCCAACCAAGGATCGGTGGCGGATTACCCTATAAGCAAATGAGGCGCGCGCTTGGGGCCTACGAATATTAAAAAATAGCTTATATAACCAATACTTTTTGTTCAGATTTGTATATATGTTTACTATTTTACTTGGTATTTTCTGACGTTTTTATGTTATCCGTAAAATAAGGCCTTCAAATTTTATTGCGCTTGGGGCCTCCCATGTGCTTAATCCGCCACTGCCAGGAATTACAAATTGCCAGGAAACCATTATTTCATAAGTCGATTTTTCAATAAGCCCTAAATAAATATATCCACACCAAAAAATGAATAATTTTAGATACAGTCTAAAAAAGTTTGAAGTACTTCAGTCATAAAAGTATATTTCGTCAAGCAAATCGTTCATACAAATGAGTGATAAAATAGACAAAAATAAATAGCTTTTTACCTGGTGGTTACATTATAATACAATTTAATTTTAAAAAAATAAACAGCCTTTAAAGAGATAACAACATATTTTTGGTAAGTATAACAATATATCGTCAGTATACTGTCAGAAAACGTTGAGTCAAAAAACCTAGTTTTGAGATAATCGACTTTTTCGAATATCATTAAGCGAACTGAAATGAAGCAGGGCGGTAGACAATAAGACAATTAGATATGAATAAACAACAATTTACCAAAATGTTAACAGTTCAAAAACGTTTGGTCTTCTAATCGTCTTTGGGTAACTGTAGAAATAATAAATCTGTACAAATATAAAACTTTAAGTTATTTATAGGCTTGTGCTAGTAAAAAATTTCAACGAAATTGACTTATTCTTTAAATCTATCGTTATTAATTCATAGCTCAAAATACTCAACGTTTAACTTGACATTTTTTGGCAGTATACTGTGGCTGAATTTTTATTTTCAGAGGATAGGTGTATGGTAAAAGCATTTATAAAAGCCTTTCGCTAAATACGCAATGTCGTTCGAGAAAAATAGCGATGAGGCAGATATGTTTGTCACATACGGGCCAGGTTGACTTCTCAGTGAGTTTTATTGTCCAGGAAGTAAATTATGAGCGACATATAAGAATGCGATACATAAAAAGTCCATTAGCTGCATTCATTGATCTTCATTACATTTTATATTATTTGGAATGAAACTTTAGGGGAGTGTCGTTATCATAGTATACATTAAAATCAAAAGGTGAATTTCGTGATGTATATAAAATTTGTATTATAAATAATGTTTTTTCTGTGAGGTTTTGACTGTTTTGTGTGATATTTTAAATCTTAGATATTTTTTTGCTGTAACTTTTGGGTTGACCATCGTATCAATTTTATGCAATTAATAACCACAGGGACTCTGAAGTCATGGTTTTTTTCATGTACCGGGATGCGAGAAAGTATTTGAATAAATAAATAATTTTAAAAATATGACATTGTCATATTTTTTTATATCCCGTGATATTGTCGCGTCGCTGGACTGTATGTAGTATTTTTTTTTTTTTATGAAAAACAATAGTATATCTATAGCAGTTATAGTTAGGGCTTCCAATTAACCGGACATTTAAACTAACCGGTTTTCGGTTTTTTTCTGACAAATAAACCGGGTAACCGGTTTAAACCGAAATATCATGTATTTTGATTAGGTAGGTATGCAAAAAAAAAAAATCGTAGAAATTTTTCAATATTTGGCATAACAGCTAATACTCCAATTTCAAACAAAAAACACGACATTTACCAAAATGGGACTCTAGTTACCAGCCTGTTTGTTATGGCAAAGTAACAATTTCTATAACGTGTGAAAACATATACGTCAAATAAAAAAATAGAGCATGATTATAAAACTCACCAAAAGAATGATGTTTAAATGCATTCAATTTTTAAAAAATACCAACAAGATAAGTCAAGAAATCCAATGTTTAGACAAAAATAGAGTAGAATACCAAAATATTCACTTGTCAAAAAATGACAAATTATTTGAAAGAGTCATTTCTGTTCACAACATGGACAACTTTGAGTCAGAAGTAGATTATTCTACAAAATATATATATATATGTACATGTTTGTTGTATTTTGTGAATTGTTTCCTATATAACGCAGTAAATTCATTATGAAACATTTTTCTTTTTTGTAAAAAACAATGAAAAATAAGAAAAGAGTATTTTTGATACAACTCGGTTAACCGAGAGAAATAAACCGGTTTTCAGATTTTTTCAAAACACGCGATAAACCGGTTAACCGGTTTCGGTTTAAACCGGTTTGGAAGCCCTACTTATAGTAGAATATTTTTGAATGTATGAAGTACGGTAGAGCTGTGGGTTAAAACAAAATTATATTTTTTTGGAACGAATAAATTAAAACTACATATTTTGAAATTGTGTTTCGATTTAAAGCACATACTTTTTTATCCATTTCCCCTCCCAATGTGGATCATATGCTCTCATCAGATTTTTTCAAAGAGAAGTGATTGTTACTCGCCTCTTTTTTTTCGAAGAAAATTAGGATTTAAGGGTCGGATTAGAATAGGACTAGTGCTTAGCTAATCGCTATCGCATCACTGTTATGGATTTGAATTAATGCTTTGCGCAAATAAGTTTTTAATGTTAAAATTAAACTGATACTAATTTTATACCAATGGTTGTGTAAATGTGTATAAGACTTGTTTCTTCTATTTGACGATCCAATTGGTAGACGATACTTCTGTCGTCCGTCGTGGTCTAGTTGGTAAGAGCATGACTCCAACCGATTAAGCGAATCTGGGTTAAATTACCGGTAAGGTCATTGTCATTTTTTTTCTTTATTTAAATTTGCTATATGAGGAGACAGTGATTGTGGTAATAATTCTCCTGGAGTTGATCTCGTCGATTTTATCTAGTGCGACCTTTCAAATTAAAAATATTTGGCGAAATTAGCTGTAATGGCATTTTTAAGAACTTGTTTATAATGCAATAAATTTGTTTTAAAAAGTGCAACGAAAACAATTTTTAATGCACGGAGCAACGTAATAACTGCAGATATTATTATTTTTCTTTATACGTAAAATTAAAAAATAATGTTAAAGTACAACTTACCCAAACAAGTATGAATGGTCTGGTATGTTGATAATTATTAAACATTCTCAGGGCTTTTTTACCCTGTAACGCGGCGGAACGGCGTTCCGGCACCTTTTTTTCTAAATTTTAATAAATGTTCATAAAATTTTATTTTGTCTATTTTAAAACTTTCGTTTCTTTTCTTGGAAGCCATTGACTGTTAATCCTTTTTGAATATATAGGGTATCATAGGACCCATAAATTAATGTCATGCAAAAGATTATCAGGTATGTACTTTCTTGGAAAGGGCTTGTTGTACATTCTATTTTTTGTTCTGTTCTGTTCCCTTATCTCAAGCCATGAAACTTGGCTGCACACCTTGCAGTAAACTTAAATGTCTTGGAACTGAAACGTCTATGGGAATGAAAATTTCAAAAGAATGGGTTAATAATGAAATTACATATGCTGGAAAAGAAAGAAAGCAACAATTGACCTCACTTTGGAAAAAAAAATTCGAACGCAGAGAATCTACTACACACAAAACAGTTTTGAAAATTAATTCAGAATCCGAAAAGAAAAAGATAGAAAATATTTTATTAAAATCATTATCTAACAGCAAATTTTTTATGAAATTTCTAAAATAAATATAAAAATATGATTATTTTGTTTTATTTTCTATGCATTATATCAAAGTGATATTCGAATATTCTTATAAAATGCTCGAAAAAAGTGCGTTCTGGCACCTTTTTTTTTCAAAAAAAGCACTGAACATTCTCATGAAATGGCTTCTTTATTTTGAAGTATGTACTTGTCCACGACGAGCTTAATAAATCATATGTTACATCAAAATTCGCAGCCAATCATATCGTATCTGTTTTGCGTATTCACATCATTACATTTGCACCTATATTGCAGGATTTAGTTTTACGCAAACAATTGCATAAATCCAATTATTGAAAAAAATGAAATATATTCAATGTCTTAAGCACTCTAAAAACAGAAAATATTAATAAAAAGAAAGGATGGCACGCCAAATATTTTTGTTTTCTTTTTGTAAAAAAAACTTCATTCCCTGGAATACATTATATCATACACAAATGCAGCGTTATAATTAGAGTGAAAAATAGAGAGTGTCGCACTTTTTCAATTGCATTCATAAATAAATGCGAGATTTGCAAACATACATACATTTAGAGCACAAAGTAGTAGAGCTCGTTAGTACATGTTAAATATGTCCGAGACAATTTGTGAGACCGCAGAAAAATTGTCTTCGCTTCTTCTCTGTCAGAAGTGGAGTGGATCCCTGACTGTTTGCGGTGGCAGTGCACCGCTTCGCAGGTAAAACATCAAGCCTTACCTCACGCTGTAAGTGTCTGCTTGCGGTTTTCCGCAAGGACCGGCTAAATGAATGGCACTTCTGAGATTTCAACATTTCTCCGCCAAGTCATAACAACGCTCGCCCGAGTATCTCTGGGTTTGTTTGTGTGGAAGAAGTTTGTTGAGTGTACTGCATTCGAATGCTTCTACGTAAAAGATAACAAAGTTTCACTGTAAACATTTGTAAGTAAATTATTATGAACTAGTTTCTTCACTGTGAACTTATCAATAAACTACTTCTAGTTGAAAAATAAATGTTTAAGGTGGTTAATTACGGTCACGTTTTTGATTATTTGCTTTTTTACCACCTGTGTAGTCGAGTGGTCAACGTCGTAGGCTTTGATTACGGAAGTTACTGGTTAAAATTTCGGTTCGGACAGTTTTATAAATTGATTTATGAATATCAGTTTGAAGGCATAGATTTATTTGATATATTAAATTCTCACCTCCCACCCATAGTCGAGTTGGAGTAGGAAAAACTGGAGAAAAATAATTTTGAAGATATTGATAAACTGTAAGCTTATTATATAATATTGAATTGTGAAATCTACTAGAATTTTTCAAGTTTCTAGAATGATCTGGCATACAGACGGAAATATAAAAAAAAGCAATTCGATGTCGGAGTCGTCATATTTTTTTCAACCACAGCCCTGGTTACAAGTGACAAGCACTTAACACTCTCTTTACTACTATGTTTTTTCGGAATGGAGCGTAAATTATGGGTTATATTGCATTAACCAGAAAGTTATTTTATTAATTGCCAAAAAAGTGACGGTCACCAAGTTACAAAGATAAAAAATGGGTGTTTACATAATGCAGACTTTATAATTTGACGTTTGTGTCTGCATATTTTTTAATTCTTTTGAAGTCTGCTTTTCATCCAAAGAGATTATCTCTGCGAAGGTCTGACGTGAATTTTATTTCAGCAGTTCGAAAGACTTGTTTACATGACAATCTTCTGCATTTTATTGGAAATATAAATAAATTATTATTTTGGCCTTGTGTACTGATTTTCAAAAAACATATTTTTTGATTGGATTGCTATTAACTATATTTTTTTTTTACAAATAGAATTTGTGTTTTATTTATTCGAGATTATGCCAAAAAACACCATTTATTGGATAAAACCCTTTAATCACCAAGTAAAACAATAGTCATCAACATTACGTGTATCATAGAATTCACTTAACGCTGCAATATTGCACTGTCACGTTGCACGCAACAAAGTGAGGTATTTTTAGGTATCGAGAGATATGTTGCATGTTAACATTTCGAGAAGAAGAGCATTAACCATGTATCACATATTGATCACCTTAAAAAGGTGAATGAGGGCATCGTTTTTTGAAGACATAGAGATGATTCCTTATAATTTCCATCTTGATCTCTCTTTTTCGACGAAACAAAGAAAAACTGGGTGGGAATCAGATGAATGGGTAGGAATTGTATAAAAATCCAAAAATCGTTTAAAAATTGCAAACTGAAACTATGTTAATAGATGCTGTACACTGAGGGGTAGATACTGTTTAGTACAGTTTAGTAGTTTAAACAAAACTAAACTTTGCTGCCGCATCTCGGCAAATCCCAATTTATCATATAAATCTCATATTGGACACACACGCAGCAGAAATCTGCTGCCAACCCGATATCACTAGTCAGCGTGCTGCTGCATCAAACATACACGGACAGCACAGCCTGCCAACAACCCCTTCCGTCTCTTTCCGCTAGTTTTGCACATTGTATTTCATTCCAGTATTTGAAGGAAGACGAACGACTCGTTGGCTCCGTCTTACCTTGCCAGTTATAGCAGATGAGCTACCAGCAGCGGTATCAAAATGCTGCCCGTGCATCAACACCCTAACTAACGATAGAAAATATTTGTCCCAGAAGACGACAGTAGACAGCTCGCTATTTACTTAGAAATAGCTGGAACCACATTCAACTCAATGCTGACTGTTAAGAACTTGATTAAAATCGAATGTCATTTTTTCTGTTTTACGGAAGATTATCATTGCACCGGACATAGACGCAGAAAACCGTATTCTTAGATTCAAGAATAGATGTTTCCGTCTAGATATTTGATGATGAGGTGGTTTGATTTCCTCGGAAATAAGGAAGTGTAAATATGATTAGCCGCCTGTTATGTGAATAGTCTTGGAGAGACGTTGGAACTATCAGAGCTACGTTATGCAGATGCCTCAATTATGTTTCCCTAATCTTCCAGTTTCTAGTCCATGGAGTTCCAGCGTTCTGAACGGCTGTTGGGTACTGTAGGATGCATACGCAGCAACTGAGTAATATAGCATGTCATGGGATGACGTAAAGTAATTAACGGGAAACATAACGAGTGAATTTAAAAAAAAATCAATAAATTGAGATACCTATCACATCCCTTTATTTCAATACCATTTTGTTGAGACTCCGCCATTCACTTATTTTATATTCAAAAAGTTGAATTAATTCAGACACTATCGTGAATCGATTTATTGAAGCTTGAATATGAGACTGAAAATAGCACTGTTTTTTCCCCAAAACAGTAAATCGGCCGTTACCTGTCATTTCAAAAGCTTTAACAATAAGTGCATCTATTTTGTGATTCAGAATTAATCTGGATATAACGTTTATCAATATTATGTTTGTGACGTAATCCAATTAACGAATTAATAGTATTTGGCAACCCGCGAGCCGAGTACTACAAGGTTCTATGTGGACAGCTGCATCAAAAAAGATATGGGCATTTGAAATTTTGAATGCTTGTATTTTGAAAATTGTAAATGTTTCCAAGTTTTTTTTTGATTGTGTATATCAATGATAGTACTAGCGTGATATAACTGTTAATAAAATATTGTTAAAAATAGTTCTTCATATTCATTAAAAATACCTTAACTTCTATTAGAACCTTTTCCATCTGAAATTTAAACAAACCGCCAGTGCTAAAAGGTTCTAAGTTTTGTCACTAACGACCCGGGTTTCACGTTTCGGCATCTTCAGGTGTACAAGTTGAAACCATAGATATCTTGCGACGCGCACATAGAACTACGGCATTTAAGCAAAATTTCAACTTCATATTAATACAGCACGTAGATAAAGCTACGCTTAACCCTCCAGGACGAGCGTGATCACAGTAAACATTCATCCTTTTTCTACCTGAATATAGTTGCTTTCACTCATATTTAGTTAAGAAGGGTAAAGACTTCCGTTAGTCATCAGACGCGACTTTTGAAACTGTTGGTTATTTTTTTATCAAAACATCAAATTATTTACAGTTCTTTTGCTAATATATTTGTATTGAAATTATGTTTTTCTAAAGAGGTCAAATTGTAAATATTTTTAAAAATTTCACGTTTAGCTATATTTCAACCCCGAATGTTTGCGTGCCCGTACGGTCACTTTTGTCCTTACTACTGTGCATACACATTATTACACGGTAATAAAAGAATAAGTATGACCATATAGTCATGCGGGGTTTCTATACAACGACTTTGCGTATTTTTTAAAAAAAATTGTTAGGAATAAAAGTTATTCGTGACTTCAATATGGCTTAAAAAAAAAATGTCGAAAAAAAGCTCTCGTCTCTGAAGGGTTTTAAGACTGCCTCATTATTACTTTAGTTTGGCCAAAAGTCAACACTTAGAACCTTCTAGTACTCAGCTCGCAAGATGTTTTTTTTTTCATTTTATCCCAAGTCCTTTATATTGACGATCATTATACCGAGGTTCTTCTGTATTAAAAAAAAATCTGTTGCATTATTAAGGCGTGATACAGTCACAGCAAACGCTAATATGTTGCAATCGGTACAAGATATATAAATACATATATGTAATTAATTGCTCTGAGCACGGCTTTATAATATGAGTTTAACCAACTGAACAGTTATTTTTAATTATTTCAATGATAAAACTAAAAAATATATAAAATGTGTATGGACGCTACTTAACTTTTAAATGTACTAAATATTAGATTAGTGAAAGTCAGCCTTAACACACATATAAAATGAGTATTTTTTTGAGTGTATGTGTGTTTGTTGTTATGTTCGTAATCCGTCGAAAAAAGTTGGAAATAAAACATGATTAGAATAACTAACATAAAATAGAACCGTTATATCAAGAACGGTTGTGTACTATATGTTCGTACACGACCAAAGGTTTTTTTATCTTCATTATATTTTTATGTTCATTTTTCAACAACTCTTTTAAATTAATCTTGTATCGGTTAAATTTTAAAAGTTTTTACGTAATATTTGATACTTGTTATGAAAAATTGATTAATACTAGCTGTAAGCCCGTTGCCCTCAACAGGGAGATTTTTTTTTGCATTTCTGATAAATCAGATATTTACTGGCGTGGAAAATCAAATGCAAACATATTTATCGAATAAGCCAGAAGATTTTTGCTTAATTAATTCCCAATACACCCAGTCCTCTTTAAGAATTAAAATAAAACGGGATTGTAAAAAAACACGCAAATATCAAAAAACGTGAATTCTGGACGTGTTTAAACAGGATTTCACTGTCAATCAGCGATACCAGAATATTCACGCGCGGTTTAAAATAAGCCGGTCCCATTGGATATAACGACATTTCAAAAATGTGCTGTTCAAAATAAACCGTTATCATTGAGCGAATTCCAAGGCAGGACTCACATTTAGCGCTATTTATATGAAGGTTATTATATCGTCATATCATTAAAATATCAAACACGACTACGATTACGACTCTAACTTTTTTTTAAAAATCCATGTCCGCTCCCAACGTGGAGTATATGGCCTGCTAATGGAGGTGTCTTAACGGAAGTTTTTCTACGAGAATTGTTTGTTACTCAGTCGCTCAACTTCAAGAGTAAGTAGTAGGGAAAGAATGATTAGGACAGGACCAGTGATTAACTAATCGCTCTCGCCACGTCCATTTATTAATGGATCGGAAAGGGTAGGAGAATTTTTAGAAGAAATATTTATAGATATCACAAACACCCATGCCTTCGAACAGAAATCGATAAATCAATCTAAAAAAGCAGTACGCGTACCCTTGTGGACTCGCACATATGACCCGACTCTAAATTCGGTTTTAAAAAATAGTGAAAAAAATCCTTCCTTAAAAATATGGTATTCATTTTTTCAATCATTTCCCTTTCTTACAAACAATCATTATTTCACCAATCAATACGATGTATACACTTATTTTCGAATATATTGGCTTACTAGTACTGTTTGTACTTACGGATTACAACTTCCTACTCGAAGGGGGCGAGGGGGAGGTTCAATTCGACATATCACTTTTTTTCTCATTATCGCAACGAAGAATTGAGAAAAACTTCATTGATTGTTGGATTAAGAATAAATAAATGTAATAATCATTCGATAATCTTAACATAATCTATCTAACAGTGACTCTCGTACAGGCAAATCACGTGTCACAATTTGTTACACAACCTGTTCTATATCAAAGTAATCAAATTTAATTTATGTAAAAAAGAGCTTCCGAATCAATCGAAAATAGGTCACATGTAATTATTGCTTCTGTGACACACTCGCTAGTTGGAGAAATCATTTCAAGTTTGAAGGTATTAATAACTGCTTTGTCGTGAGATCCTGTTCTGAGTTGTCAATTGCCGTAATAACATAGTTCAATATGGAATTGTTTATGTTTCATAACGTTCTAAAGTTAAAAAAAGATATTCTGATGTTTTTTATAATGCTTTCAATTTTTTGACGGCCAACAAGTATTTTTTAATAGTTAGATTAGAGCTGACAGAGATAATGTAATAATACTATTTACTTTTCGCAGATTTTATAAACCGGAACGCTGCACCGATACGTTCCGGTTCGTAGTTAGTGAAAATTCATTAAAATTTGAGTAACCTCATTCGTTTGGTTGTATAAAACTCGCACAATATCATATTTCTATGCGATAACTATTTTTTACTCCCTCAAAAGTGATAAGAGTCTAATAAAAATAATAAAAATATTAAAATATTTAGTGTTGAAATGCTCTATTAGTATATTGCTAGTAATACATTTGTAAGCAAGGACTTAAAATACTAAAACAAATAATCATTTAGGGCTTAAACAATCATGCGATGATCGAAATCAATCCTGGTCTTTAAATACATTAAGTGTAATTAGAATACAAAAGTGTTTTATTTTTAATATTACTGATACCTTTCAGTAAAAAATAGACAGTGCACATAAAAATTGACAACTTAAAAAAATTCATACTTAATAATTATAAACTTTCAATTTTGAGAGGCAATTAAATTATCCATTTAATTATTTTATGACAAGATTATTGCTATAAAATTTGAATAAATTCTTGATTGATCTGCCTAAAAGGAGTGAGAAAATAAAATAAAAATAAAGCATTCAGAGAATTTCCCCAAAGCTGAATCTGCATTTTGAAATAAAGACAAATTGACAAAATGGGGTTTGGGATATTATAAAACAACAGATCGGAACATTTCGTGTTTTCGTTCAATTTCTCTACAGTGGAGAAATGCAAGCCAATTTAGCGAGAGAAACATTTTCAGAGAGACAAAGACAAAGAGATGATCTCCCTTATTCCCCATGGTCGCATTAAAGCATAATTGGCGGGAGCGTTTTTAAAAACCCTTGTCTCAGAAACGTCTTAGGGAATTTATTTTGAATAATCGCCAATTTTCGAGGAGATTCAAATTGAAAACATTTCAGGATAACTTAAGCTTAATATAAAATTTTAATAAGAAAATTACTGTGTATTTAAAAAAAACTCTTTTTTTTTCTGTGAACCAGTTTTAAGTATTTTAATAACTAATAAGCACGGGTAAAGATCAAAGCAAGAGAAGGTGATCAAAAACTTAGTATAACATTGTTTTTTTACTAACAAATACAGAACATCCTTATAAGAAAAAAAATGGATAAAAGTGATAGGGTTTTTATATTTTCAGATCAATTTTGGACCCACTGTCAGAAATAATAATTTTATTGCCGTGTATAATTATTTAATTAACAAAATTCTTCGCAAAGAGATTTTTTTTACAAAATACACATGTATAATGTATTCTTGTGTACCAAATATTTTTCCACCGTCACCCGTTATGTGTATGCAGCCGCTGTTTCGCGGCCGCATTCCATTACGCAATAACGACAAAAAAAGAAAATATTTTACTGTTCGTATTCTCGGCCCGATACAGAACTGCACGGGACCTATCTTTAAACCGTGCACTATTGTTCTAAAAATAATACAATAAAATATATAAATATAGAAAGACGAAAATACAATGTAACTCGCTGAGCCATACATGTAGTTGAGTTGTGAAATATCCTGCGAATCCTTATATTGAGAATCCACCGTGCCATAAGTCTACTCCTTGTTGAATTTATAAAGGAATCGAGAACAGCCCACTTCCCATGGTGAAAATTTATCGAGTGCCTCAAAATAAGCCTTGGTTGAGATCAGATTATCGTTGTCTATTGGGCCGGTATGAGGAGGGACCTCAGCAAAAAGCTCTGCTTGTTCGGCGTTTATCACAGAGATCTTGTTCGATAATTGTCTGCAACTGTAGAATGACACACTGAAGGTACACGTGTACCTTCAGTATATGGTAAAAAGAAATACACGTAGTTCTACTGAAACATCAAGAGTCTTAATCGATATGAGAACCAATGTCGACGTGCACTTTGTGACGTAATTTTATTTTATTCTTACACTTTATTAGTGAGTGATGGGGCTTCGTCCCGGTTGAATACATTTGCAGTGGCTGTATTCACCGGCTCGTTGAGTAGCAAAGATTTGTGCATTTTGAAATATAAAATGCACTATAAAATGTGAAATGTGAGGAAAAAATCTAACTACATTCATAACTCATTTTCGACAAAACGTCACATAAGAGAATTAAATGTGCAGCGACTATATGCAACGATGCAATGTCCGTTCAGATTTCGGTAGAGTTTCACCATTTTTTAGTTCAGAAACTCTGCTTGAAAGCAATGGTGATTAATTTATTAACTGTTTTTATTTAATAAAAATAATAAAACATTTTAAATACTATTTCCCACATAAAACTTATTGGATCAGGACCGGTTTTGCTCAGTGTGAGCATTGTCAACTGATAAGAAATACAATGAAACAGTGATTGTATTTCTTATCAGTTGACAATCCTTACAATGAGCGAAACCGGTCCTGATCCAATAAATTTTATGTGGAAAAAGTACTAAAAATGTTTTATTATTTTAATTTTAATGCCGTTCCACCAAGTATTGACAGTAAACACCTTAAAATTGTATTTGTGATATATTTGTGGCTACTCATTTTAAAACTGGCCAAAAAGCTTTCTCACACATGAAATGAGGATAAATAATATAAATAAAGATAATGAAACACGTTTTCCACTTACGCACTAAACAATGCCTCAAAGAACTATCAATTGGCTTATCCAATTTGATTAATTTCAACCATTCAACTATTTTTTTTTTATATTCTTTTGACTTTTTTTTTCGAATAATTTTTATCTTTTTTCGAAAGTAAGTTTTCAACGTTGTTTCCGTGTGCTCGCAATTTCATTGTAACAAAAGTTTCGGCGTCAAAGAGTTAGACGTTAAGGGGCAAACTAGATGAATGACGGCATGCCAAGGAAGGGGAGGGGTGCGAGTTTTAAGGGTCGGCTTTGTGATCAAAACGGCGAACAATGCGCCTCAATTTGTGGGTACAATATTAGATTCATCGTTAACGTACTTGTTGTGGGAAATAGGCTTAGAGTTTTGGAATGCAAATTTATGCACGGTGTAAATAAATTCACTATAGCCGGTTGTCGTACGGAATCCAGCGTATGTATACAAGCGGCCTTATTTGACTGATGGCGGGAGCGTGTTAACAACACGCTTACATAACGTGTTAAGTTCAGCTAGTTATTTGACCATGGCTCTTGGAAAATTATATTACGAAAAATGGGAAGCACAAAATATGTAATAATTTAGTGATAAATTAAAATTAGTGTGAGAAAAATACATAGATCCGAGGCGCAGAATGAAAAATTGTCTCAAAGGCATTTATATTTGTACAGTGAAACCTCGATTATACGTTTTTCAAGGGACCGTAAAAAATGAACGAATAATGCGAGAAATCTTCAAATAACACCAAAAAAATTAAAGTTCAAAAAAAATATTTATTTGTTTATTACATTTTTTTTTATTAAAGAACAAATAAATATATTTTTAACTTGTTTAATACAAACTAAGTAGCCAATTTGCAGTTTGGCACTTAAATTTTAGCAAACACTCTTCAAAATCGCGTACATTTCTAAGTCTACTCCTTTTTGCTATATCGACTCGTTTTTCTCCAGATTTTTTCTCCTGGCTAAACTAGAGTTCTAGTTTTCTTCATTTAGGTCTTTTAATACCGGGGACGGGACGAAAATATTTAGATGATAGATCAAGGAAGCGGGGTCTTGGTCGAGTAAAAAATAAACGATCGATGCAAAAAAACGAAGATAGTGGAACGGAAGATCGGGGTTCCACTGAAAAAAACGTGAAACGAAATGCGAGGTAAGACTATTTATGAGAAATATTCAACGAAAACGGTCAATCGGGATAATATTTTCGACGGGACCATAATATTTGAACGATAGATCGAGGAAAACGGTAAATCGGGGAACGATTAATGCGGGATTATTTTACATTGTTCTTATGAGTGTTTGGCCGGGACTATGAAAAATAAACGAACCATGCGGGAAAACGAACAACAATGCGAGAACGGTAGATCGGGGTTCCACTGTATATTAATTCGTATAGAAGAGAGAAGGTTGGGTAGTCGACATGCATTTATTGTTGCGATAGAAGAATTTTGGCAGTTTGTGGAGCATCAGAATAGCAATGATTAACAAACGTTGGCAGAAGAGATCAGGGATGAGGGTCGGAAACAAACATATTCACACAGCAGAAATGTAATCATAATTTTCTTGAGTAATGTGACATGTCATATGAATGATTTTTGGCAGGTAGCATTTCATATTTTTCTGCCTGGCATCAAACATCGAAGAACTGTTTTTTTTTTTTGTAAATTGAAATAAAAGTGTCATTAACATGAAAAAGTAATTCTTATTTATTTTTCGTATTGTTACATTACAACTTTACATAATAAAATTATACACATCCATCAATTTCTTCCACTTGTTTTTTTACACAATTTACAACCCATCTCCCCCTGTTTTCTCCGAAGAAAAACAATCTATTGGTCATACATTCAAAATAAACTTAATTTCTTATTAAACTTATTAAAATAATAATATGACCGTTTAGTTGTTTTAATAAATTCAACTCCGCGTGAAATATGCGGCAAATATTTGATCTATTTCATATAACGCTATTACAAATAAAACAAACATTAAAATCGATCATATCAAATTCATACAATTGATTCTTGTATTTTGACATATGGATTTTCAGTTGTTATGAGAATTTAATTTTTATACAAACTGTTACAACTTATTTAATTTGTGACTTCCATCACTAGTCTTTTTTTATTATATTATTAAAGAATCAAAAGAATTTAAATAAATACAACAATTAAACTATTTTCATATCCAAATTTTACTAACAATGATAGACAGTACATAGATGGTTGCCGGACAAATGTTATTTTAACATGGTCTGTACTATGTACATTTTTTTATTATATTACTTTAAATGACTTAACTTAAATTGAAAGAGAGTGTTTATCACAAACAATAATTTTACATTTATAATGTATTTATAAGAAACAAATATGGACAAAGATTATAATTTAAAAATGATAGTGCAAAACGACGGTAGTTCTGAAAATATAATTTTTAAATAATAGGTTTTTCGAACCACATTTTTAAAACATTTTTAAGAAAAAAAATAATCATCACATGAACTTGCTAACGATATTGAAAAAAAAAACCATTTATGTTTGAATTTTTGTTTAAAATTTAACTGAAATATATAAAGATGTAGAGTACGCTTGAAATATCATTTTTTATTTTTTTGAGAATTTTAGTACTTAAAATAAAAAAAGCTTGGAACCTTAATTTTTAGTTAGCATTGTATTTTTTTTTTAAAATAGTACAAGTTTTTGAAAACATAGGTTTAATTAGGTATACATAGTATGAAAAGGGTATACTAGCTGCATGAAATAACGTACATAGTATTTCTCAAAATATTTTTAATACAATGGACACTGATATTTAATATGGTATATCTTTAATAAAATAAAGTACAACTTATTTACATTTTTTCACAGTAGTTGCTTATTAAAAGCAAAATAAAAAAAACTTGTGTTTTCTTTATTCTAAATAAGCTGCATATTAAAAAAAAACAATCGTAAAATATACCAAAACATGGCAAAATAATGATGTTCAAGTCTCACAGAAAAAATATAGCTTACTCTTTCAACAACAAAAATCACATGTAGATTATAATATTATTCATTATTATAATAAGTCACTCGACTATTACATTTCCAATAGTAAGTATAAAATCCTTCTCTTTTCCACAAATCTTTCCTTTGATGATATAAAGCCAGTCTAAATAATGTCACTGCAAAGTAATAAATTAACAAAATAAATTTCGAGCAAATTTCCTTACAATCGAATTAGTTTTTTTTATGCAATTAAGTGTACACACAGTAGAACCATGACTATCTGAACCGATCGAGACAAAGACAAATCCAAATAATCCAAAATAATAATGGTATTTCATTAAAATAATACTTATTTAACCCTCTTCGTGCCGAGGTACCGATCGACCATTTCTCGCACAAACGCAAAAACTGCCATCCAATCCGCAATAACATTGTCTATTTAAGTATTCTAAAACTAAAGAATCAAAAAAGCATTTACAGATTTTTTATAAAAAAAAATTAACTAATAAACGAAACGAATTAAAGTAAAAATGTCGAGGAGTCCATAAATAATATTTAGCGGCTTTACTGGAAAAAAAACAAGTAAAAAAATAAATTGACGCTTGCTTGCTTTGCGTTTGACTTCTATAAGCAAATACTATGGGGCTTTCATTTTTTTGCCTTAATTACAAGTTTAAGTAACAATTTCAAAAAAAATGTTTTAAATGTTTATGTATGTGTGTATTGTTTCGACCAAATAGACGTTTGCAGAAAATATATAAGTACATATATATATATATATAACAAAATGAATGCAGCATCCAGAATGTTTTTGCGAAAACATATTTATTTATGAAAAAAAAAAGAAATTGGTGTAATATACCACATAATTTGGCTTGGCAGAAAAAGGGTTAAAAATGTTAAAAGTGATAAATGACGCACTAACCAAGATGTTGTTAAGTAAATGAATTTTTCACGGTACAATTATAAAATACATATTCTGACAGCTGATTATAACTTATAGTGGTTAGGACAGTCTGGTTCCACTGTAAAAAACAGAGCTTCATGTTTCACATTATTTAAGATATTTCTTAGCCAGTAATATTTACAACTCAACTAATTATGCTAATTTATTTATAATGAGAGTACAAATGTCATCGAATGGCTACTATAAACAAACAGCATAATGTTAGAATACGTATTTATTTATCAATAATAATTTTATTCTAAGAAAAGCAGTGACATTACTGACGTTTTCAGATGTTCAGTATCCTAAAAGTCACCCAAACACAATGCCTTACATACTACCGATTCCTCATAAAAAATATTTTAGAGCCGTGTCCTGCCTTTATCCAAAAAAAATATATAAATTTATAATACTGTATTAAGGGCAAAATATTTTTTTTTAATTGTAGAGCATATATTTTGAAATTAAAAACATGCCGTGAAATATTTTTCAATTGAAAACAACGCTATTAGTTTATATTTTAATAAAATATAATTCAATAATTTTACGCCAAAAAGAGTTGAAACATTTTAATATATAATAAGAATGTCATTATAAAACGTAGTTGAATTAATAATATAACAAAACTTCTCATTTATAAAAAAAAAAAAATCAGTTGTGAAATTGTCTTAATGAAAGCGGTTGCCAATGAATTATTCGCAATATTACATTAAAGAAAAACACTGCCTTATTAGAAGTTTTCATACATGGCAGCTTTTTAGTCTTGGTTAAACGTATATTGGATATTAAACGAGTAGACAAAAGCAGGTTAGCGACTTTTAATACCAAAAAATGTTTGTTCTACTCGATTATTTTTTTTTGTCAATAAATAACAATCGATTGCGATTTTAAATCGTTGATCTTGTAAGCGATGACTTTTGGGATACTTTTTATAGTTATCAATTTTATATTATTATACACACGAATTGTATAAAACAAAACAATTACATTGGTTCAATAATTATTTAGCTAACTACTACACTTTACACTGTGGGCTATGTCCTGGCGACAAGTTTGGTTTCCTCGCCGTCGTCGCTGAAGGTGTCGGCGTCGTGTTCTTGAGTCTCGTCAACCGATACAGCAAGCCGGCTGCTCTTGAGCTGGATTCCAGGCAGTCCTTGGCCGTCCTCTTGTGAGGCCAACGGGGCGTAGCTCACTCCACCGCGTCCACCGCCGCTCGCCTTCATCGGTCGCGAACGCCTCTGAAGGAAAAAAAATATATTGCTGTTAAAATCATACTCAGACTTATAATAGAAGACATAACAAAAATATATGTATAAATGATTTTGTGCTATTTTAGAGTTCCGCGGTGAAGTCGTAAAAAAAATACTAGTTCAGACATTATCAATAATTCTATGATTTTATCTGAATCATCCAATCCTTAAAACGTGACCTTAGCGAGAGCGATTAGTTAACTTCTGTCCATTTCCATTTTTCTATTCATACAGTGGTGGATTCAGTATATGGGAGGCCCCAGGCGCAATAAAATTTGGAGGCTCTGTTTTTCGAATTACATAGAAAGATAAAAATTTTCAAGTAAAATAGTACAAATATAAACAAATCTGAACACAAATTATATAAGTTATATTATATTAGCTATTTTTGAGACTACTAAGGTTCGGAAGTGCGCGCTTCATTTGCTTATAGGATAATCCGCCACAGTATTCATACATTATCGGAAAAGAAAAGGTTAAATGGCTGAATAAAAAAACTTGAAGGTAGAGTAATTTATATGAGATGCACGAGTTCAACTGGTAGCGAAAATAGAAAATAAATAAATCTCGACCGATTTTTTTAAGAGTGATTTTTTTAAAATTTGAAATCGAAAACACATTCTTAGTAGAATGAAAGTACATATATCTTCAATTCAATTTCAATAAATTTGGATCAACACTTCAAAAATTAAAGACTTGACATAATAAGCCTGTTAATGATGTATTACAATGGTAAGAAACCGTAGGTTATTAATTGGTTTACTCGCGCGGTATACCGATCCCAATTGGCCGTATTTTTTTGTAATAGTTTGAATACTATTGTCCGATATTACAATCGCTATCACGAATGTGTAATAAAACACGCAAACCAATAATTTATTAAAATGTACTAATACTATTTTGATAAATGTAGGTATTCTACATTTTATAATACAGTACAAATATAAAATTACGAAGCGAAGAAATAGAAATAATGTTTTCTTTATAAATATTTAACGTTAGATAAAATATGTTTAAATAATCTTCTCAAAGAGAATTGACTAAAACACGTTCTTTAATTAGAAGCACAATCAGCAGAATAACTTATTTATCTATTTTAACTTTATTTAAAAATAAATTCACACGAAGTTACCGCTGAAATCTGCATAAAATAACATAGTTCTACGTTTGACTATCTAATAATATTTCCAGTAATGTTGAAAGTATCCATGTAATTAAAATTCATGGATCTCATTAAAGCTGTCCAGACTTGTACTAAAGTATTCCTATTGATTATACTGTGATCACAGGTGGAATACGTAATGACTATTCTTAATTCGATCAAATAATGGATTCCAATGACGATGTCAAATACATATAGATCTCTGATGTTTGCTATAAGCGTAACGACTTATAAATAATTGATACGTATATCAGTTGCAAGCAAACTGCTGTTCAAGGCGTGGTATTTAGTCGCAGTAAGCTCATCTTTGAGCTTTGAAACTCGATTGCAATGCACCCGCCTTAGATTATATAGAGAGTTTAGGACAGTGACGTAGTTAGAAGTATTGGCTCATATAAAAAAGTCCGGACTGGTAATGGATTGGTCAATACTGTAGACGTGAAATACGGATTGATTAAGTTGGTAAACTACTCGTTTTGTAAAAGACTTTGATTAAAAATCAATGATTATTATGAATGTTTGTTTCACGTTTCTGTATCGTTTCAGTATATTAAAATCTTCCTTTTAAATTTTGTGTTTTTCCTCAATCATTAAGTTATTTACTTTGGTTCCCGGTAAATTGCTCGAATGGAAATTGCTCGAATAACAAGATAATCAATTTGTTTCCGTTTGTTCTGTCCGTTTGTTCTGTCTTAGCCCTAGTCTTATATGTGTTCTGGAAATATATAGAAACAGTTTGAGTAACTAATTAATAAGCAGTTCTCGTAGAAACACTTCTGTTGAGATAAACGCCATTAAAAGATCATATGTTCCGCATTTGGAGCGAACACGGTTAAAATAAATACTGACGAGAATTATTTTTATATTTCACTCTCTAAACAAGTGTCGCACAAGATAAAAATGAAATACGTAGAAAAAGTCGTGAAAAATCGTTTAAATAACCAAGCAATTCGAATAATTTGTAATTCGAGCAATTTCCATTCGAGCAATTTACCGGCTCCCATTTACTTAAGTAATGTAGAGTTTCATTTTGTTTAAAAAAATCCCAAATTTTAATTGTGTTTATAATTGACATCATTTGCCACTTATATTTATTGATGATTTTTTAATTGTATGTTATAGGTGTTAAGCATTTTAATTTTGTGTAATTATAATGTAATTTGTAAATCCTTTTCATTGTTGGTAATTGCTTACACCTTTTTATTTCAATTTAACTTGTATAAATAGCACTGTTTAATTTATTTTCCTTATCAGTTGATAATGCTCGTGAAGAGCGAAACCGGTTCTGGTCAAATAAATTTTAAGTGGAAAAAGTACTATTTTTTTTTATTATTTTTATTATAATGTCATTCCACCAAGTATTGACAGTGAAAACCTTAAAAGTGATCTTCCTTTCAACCGACAATTATTCGTATGTAAAAAAAATGTAAGTATGTATTGCATACATTTTGCAATACTAATGAAACCACACAAATCGGTTTCGCTCATTGTGAAATGATCGCGATTATGGTCAGACCATTTTTTTTTGTTAAAAATTTTAATCTGAGTTATTAGTAAACCGTTTAATGAACTTAATATCGAATAGTTTTAAGTTTTTTTTTATATGAACACTATCTAATATTACATTAATATTTATTTTTATTTTTTGCACTTAAAAATCAGTCTTCAATAATGAACTAACACAGCTAAACAAAAAACAAATTGTTTAGTTGGCCCTGAATGTTTTTTTATATTATTATTGCGATTATAGTATTACAACCCCACTGACTTTTGCACAACATATACTACTCAAATAAATTCCAAACGCACTGTGCAAAGCTATGCAATAGTTGGGAATCTTTAACTTATGCATATATATGTTCACTTTGTATGACTTGATAATGGCAAAGGTTGCATTATATTAATTATATAAGATGAGAGATTAAGAAACAGAATGTGATATCAAATTCCATATACTACAATGTATTATTTTTTATTTAAGATCTTCAGAATAGTTTCTCGTAATGTCTTTCCTCTTCGGATTAGTATTTAAGTTTTGATATTCGAAATAACCTGCGCGTTACCATTTATCAATATGCTTCAATTTATATTTTCGTAATAAAAAATAGGACGATAAAAATTAATCTAAGCAACCACGAAATCGCTTTTGAATTCGTTCTCAATGAATATACATTTGGGGTCTGTTAAAACCGTATAATCTTTTAGTATGTTGATTTCAAAGTATACATTTGTTTTAAAACCGGAATGGGTTCTTAGAAACGTTTTGCGCAGTGTCACGGAAATAAAATAGATTATTCACAAGGAAGCCATGCAGTGCCGGACATTATTCAAACGAGAGATTCCAAGTAAGCGACTGATCAGCATGAAAGAATATGGGAAAGCAGGGATGTAAAGCTGATATCGTTAGTTAGGTCTGATAAAAATATACCGGATTTTAGTGGGCCGTACATACAAAAAAACAAACAATTTGATGGTAATATACTGTTACCTCATCAATCAAGGTGACGCTTTTTCAAAATGATATCTTGTATTTTTTTATATCGACTGATAACTGGCTGATTGATTTCCGTCGACCAACCTGTTGTTGTTTTGTCGTTTCACTATTTTCAAGTAGTGGTCCGAAACGCACATTACCAGTTGCTTTAATGTCCTGACAAAAATCACGCGTATTTCTGTCAAACATAATACTTTTAAAGGTTTGAGAAACAAGGGTGACAGTTTTCATAATCCTAAAATTTTGGCATTTTTTTTTTTAAAAGATAAAACATCTGAAAAAGTAATGTGATTAGATTATCTTGCTAATTTAATAAAATGAATTATTTTTTGTGAAATTCTTTGGAAAAACTGCCGTGTCTGTAAGTAAAAAGATTATGTAAACAGCCTTCTTTGTAACCACAAAATTCGATTATTTATTTTTTAAATGTACATGTCACAGCCTTATTTTTTTATAAAATTTAGAGACGTTGATTCCACCTTCACGTCAAGTAGAGTTAATGATATATCCTCATATTTTGGTCACTTTACGGTCACTATTATGGTTATTGAAAATTGGAAATGCATAGCATACTTCAGTGTTATTGATTTTCATAAGAGCTTAGTTTTGTGATGAAGAATTTGATAACCTGGTCCACAAAAAACCTTCGATATTTGGTGTTGGACAAAGATATGTTAGACCAGGGATGGGGAACCTTTTCTTCTCTAAAGGCCACATTATTTTTTCTATATTCAACATAAGGCCACAGTAATCATTGACAGGGAATTGAGTAGGAAATCTTTGGCCGGAAACAGTTTCATGCCAATTTCTGAAGTCCAGAAATTTGCGGATTTCAAAAAATTACCAGCGTGGGACCTTTATTTAAAAGTTTTTTAGGTCTTTCAAAGATTTTGACATCTAAAATTCTAACAATTTACGTATTTGCCAAAATTACCGGGGTAGGAGCTTGCAAAATCTCAGGAATTTACGAATTTACAATTTTATTGACAGGTCGCTATTCTATTTATAGTATAAATGCACAAACGTTAATAAATAATACTTTTATGATGTTATCGATCAATTACTTAAATATTTGAGATGAATGACACCGAACCAAAATTTTGATAATATTATTAAAGTAAGCTTAAAACTGTGTTTTATTTTTACACGAAACTAAAGCTGTTAAGTACGATATTTTATTAAGAAATTCTTCATTATAAAATTGCATGGTAAACAATAAATTAATAACTATATCAAAATTCCAATTGAAATCACTAGTAACATAATTACATAAATCTTCAGTCTTATAATATGTAGGCTTATTAAGAAGCGGTGAAAAATAATACAAATTTTAGCATATGTTGAAAATTTAATAGGTCATAAAACAATATACAGCTCATTCAATAGGAACAAGTAAAAAATTAAATTTAAATGCCCGTTCTGTTAACTGGTTGCAATATCAAATTATAGAAAAAATAGGATATATGTATCTCTAAACAGTTTTTACTACATGTGAACACTTTCCAGTAGTCAAATGTGTTTTAGTAAAATATTTTCTAAAGGTCATGGTGAAGATTTCGAGACAAATTAATCATAAACTATAATAGCGCGATAGTTATTTGAAGTGAAATTTGTCAATGAATCAAACAATAAAAAAGGTTTAGAGTCCCTTATCTAAGGTAGCGAAACACGGACTATGAATATCAATGAAGTATGAAATAGGAAATTTTATAAAAATCTAAAAAAAGTAAAAACGAATGTTTCAAATTAAAAGCGCTGGAAACTTTTTTTTCAAAAATAGCCTCGCAACAGGGTCATGAGTATTGCGGACTTTTATTACTGACAAAGTTATTAGTGCCTTCGAAACTCGCTTGAATAAACAGTAAAGCTGAAAAGAATGATTCTATCACGGTTTTTATTCGCTTTTTCTACTTCTCGACTGGTGGAAATATAAGAGGGGTAGAAGTAAAAACGGTACAATGATAAGTAACTATTTCCGGATGACGGAGTTTTTAATTAAACGATGAAAGGGAATAGTGAGAGGAAATTAGAGTTGAGAGATAAAAAAAAAATGAACACTGAGTCGTAACATTGATAGGGGTTGCAATGCCAGTACATCGCAATATATATTAAAAATCGTATAAAACCAAATTGATCTCGAGACAGTAAAATATCACAGAGAGTATCGAAAATAAAATTTTAATAACTACCTAAATCGTGAAACTATTTTAAATATCTGAATAAAGGAAAGAAATATTTTAATGTTTCGATTTTTTAAAACATTTATATCAAAACTGTAGAGTCGGAGTTGGAGCTGTGGTGATGTGTTAATCCGATTATAGTTTATTTAAACTAAAATACAAACGCTATGAATTGTAGTTGATATTTTAAAAATACGCAAAGACTTATTTATGCACTTCACGAGTTCTGATGTAAATACAAAAAAATCAAACACTTTACCTTACAATATTCTAAGGCAGTATGAATTCGTTGTTAAGGCATTGCAGAGTTCAATTGAAAAACAATTTAAAAATCCGTACGATCATTTTTTGTGTTTTGCTAATTGTGAGGACCGTTAGCAAAATTTTGATTAACAAATAATTAAAGAATGATAATTTGTATTTTTAATGTTCATTTGTTTTTATAGCTTAATTCCAATGCGCCGTTATCTTTTATAAATAACGTAAGAACAACTTAAATAGAGAAATTCAACAAAGTTAATAGAGTTCACATGAGAAAAATGTGCATACTATCAGGCACTGTTGCAAAATCCATCTGATTAAATGCAATATAATGATTTTTGTAGACCGTCCGGTAAAATAATGAATCCTGTCTGAATTTAATAAATCCTGATAAATTTGTGATAAAAAAAAAGTTTAGTGGTCAACCCTGTAAATGGCACTCATGTATACCAGAAGACTGCATTGCCGCATTAAAAATAATCCACGCCTGAACATTAAACAATGAATTTAATTAATAGTCTCGTATACGCGTAAATAAAAAAGTATTTGATTTTTGTGTTGAATATCACGACAATCCGCATGCTGAAAGAAAAAGAAATAAATAAAAGAAGGATTTTGATATTGTTAAATCAGGATGCGTCGTAAAGAATGAATATTTCGTCACAATATAACGTAGGCCGTAGGAAAAATTTCTTTTTGGGTGTACAAATTAATTATTCGAAATCTTTGAAGACCCGCAGTTTGGTGACCGTATTATATAATAAATATGAACTGAAAACAATAAACTCTGCGTCATCTGTTCTTTTTTGTTTTGTAGCAAGCAATGTTTCTAATGTCGAAAAAATATAATGTAATTTTAAAACCAATTTTCAAATATTTTTTTCGATTAACACGCTCAGAGTCCAGTGTTAGCATTAAGCGGCGTTGTTGTGTTTTATGTTACTGTCTGTCTTGCGTGGACGAAATCAAAGCAGATGCAAAGCGAAACGGTCTCCGTCGCTATAGTAACTACGTGACAAAACAATCAGTTTGTTTAATATTTTGATTCGCTTTAACCCGCTTTCCATTCGCGTTCGCTGTGACTTCGTCCAGGTAGGACTAGCGTTAGAATAATAAGCGAATTCGCTGTGAACCAGCTTAAAGTTTCGTAAACGAATTTCTTCTAACGCGTAAAAAAACCGCGGTTGTAGAGTCGGAGTCGTGGAGTCAGACTGTTTTAACAGTAGTCGTGTTTGAAAAAAAGCTAATAACTTTTTTTTTAAAAATGTATTCAATGTGGCGCCACTGCTTGCTACTTAGCCTAACAAATATTTAAACTAGTGTTTAAAGTTATTATTAATCATCCCTACAACACAAAAGTTTTGTATTCGTCATCTAAGGTCGAATTACAAGCCGAATGTTTTTCGGCTTAAAAATGATATATTTATCAAAAATATATTCAAAATGTAGAGCTATAAAAAATGCAGAAAAGTAAAAAAAAATGTTACAAACCTGAAGTACGAGGAATATGACAGCGAAAGCGAGCGTGACGCAGAGGCATGCAGCAATCGCCAGCGCCGTGAATGCGAAGAGCGGAGCTGAGCTGGATGTATTACTTGGACCGGAGACCGCCATCCTTGGTGGAGAAACGCCTCCTCGTGCTCCGAGTTGGTGGAAGGCTTCTGCCCTTTCCGCGGATACGGCTATTCTCCTTTTGCCAGCAGGAGAAGAGTTTTGACAACCTCCTATAAGAAACGGGCCCGATGGTTTTTTCAAAATACACATTTGGACAAAGACAATAACCAGCCTTAATATAAGCATTATTATTAATAACCAACCAAAAATACTGTTTTTGCCGAACTGGTGTAATAAATGCACTGATATCACAGAATCTATTTGTATACCTCACAAATTTATGTAAATTATGTTTTTTTCCAACATCTTGCTAGAACGATGACGATGTGTAAAATATTTATAAATTAAAATAAGGGGAGTAATTCAAATCTTTACAGGGCTGCATTCAACCCGCGGGCCCTAGTTTGGTAAACGCTGTTGTAGACAAATCTTTTGACTAAAACTATATTTTGTAACACTGAAAATTTAGTACATATTATAAAGATGGAAAGAGAGAAACAAGTACCTGTGTCCTTATCACATTTACAGCAGTCTCCAGGGGCAGCGATAGGAACCCCACCCACTCCAGTGGCTGTTGTCGTGTTATCACTCGTAGGGACAGCATTTTCTGCGCAGCACGGCACACATTGGTTATTTAACCTAGTTGAAATAAAACATCATACAAATTATTAAAATATTTTTAAATCATTAAAATACAAGTAATTTTATACACAACACCATCAATTAATATGCAGTGAAAGTGTTAACATATAATTCATTCAACAGGCAACAGCGATTAAAAAATGTCGAAATGTGTATAAAAAAAAAATACCTATCGAGTCTTAGTGGGTACGTGCAAGCTACACAGCTGAATGCACCAGGTCCTGAGCAAGATCTGCAGGAATCGTGGCACGTGCGACATAGTTGTGTGGGCGTATCGTAGTACTGTGACCCGAGACACTCCATGCATAGTCCGCCGTCCAACATGAAGTGGGGTGGGCACGATGTACACTTCAGAGGACCCTCACCTGTAAAAAAAATATACTTAACGGTAAGCGCAATGGATATCCGAATTATTGCTTTAAAAGGCCTATAAAGAAAGATGATTGCAGGAAAACATGTAATAAATTTGTATAAATACATCGAATAACACAGTGTTTCCCAAAGTGTGGTAGGCGTACCCCCTGGGGTACGTGAAGAGTTTGATAGGGGTGCGCGCTGCACTTTGGTTGCGCCCGGTGCAACAAGCAGCTTATTTGTTTTGATTGTTATTAGGCTAGTATATGCATTTCTTTGACGAAGGGTACTCGGTGGTTCAAAAATTACAAAAATGTTACACATATGTAATAAGTTTGGGAAACACTGGAATAACAGAATGTATGCAGTCACAAGCCACAGTAACCTTAAATTCCAAGCTGTGCTGTAGAAAAATCAGCAAACCATGATTAATCCGTTGAATTCCAACAAATGGTTATACGTAAATTGACTATCAACTTTTTGAAATATGAGTTCATTTTTCATTGAATATTAGACATACAATTATGTTTACAGGGGTGAACGGATTCTACCGAACATTACTTTTCCGAACACGAACACTCCGAACAGGAATAGCCCGAACACGAACTCTCCGGCCAAGAATACCCCGAACACCGATTCTTTCGGACTCGGAATCTTCCGCACACAGAACCTTCCGGATATAGAATACTTCGCACACCGAATACTCCGAACATTTAAATATTTTTAATGGAAAAATCATTGTTTTATTGTAATGTGGAATGTTTTATGGCAATTATGCCAAATATTTTTCAAAATGAAAACAAGAAACGTATTTAATTTTCATGTATATAAGCAGTTTATAATTTTATTCGTATTTTGGCTTATTAATTTTGAAAATTGTGTTGTATTATAATTGTGCTGATATTTTTGATTATATTAAAAGGAAATACCATGCATATAAACATTTAAAATTACAAATTAATATACACAGTACTTTAAACATAATTTTATTATCTTATTGATACACATATTATACATATTTTACATTCACTTGACAAATGCAAAAATGTATATATCAAATTTTAAACATATTATGTGTTTATAATTTTTTTATTACAATGACTTCAATAAATAATTTTAGCAATTATTATTATTGAAAGAAATGAAAGTATAGTTGAAGTTATTCTTAGATCTGTTTATTACTCTGTTTTTTGATGATTAATATTATATTCCCCCCTCCCACCCATCCTATCTTATGAACGGGGCGTATCGAGAGCGATTAGGTTACCACTAGTCCTGTCCAAGCCCTATCCTTCTATTTCTACTCTCTTTGGAAAAAGAGAGATTGGACAACTGAGTAACAAGCAGTTCTCGTTTAAACACTTATGTTGAGATAAACTGATGGCCATAGACTAGTATACTTAGGACTGTGACTTTTTCTTTTAATTTGCAATACTTCTTTGTGAATTAATGTTATACAATGACAAATGTAGGTATTATAGCTTTAAGATAGATTTTTCGTGTTATTTTTTTTTAACTTTATGAAGCATCAAAAAAATAGTTTAATGTAATGGTTTGGTATTCAATATAAGTTTTTATTTCAGAGTTAAAGTCAATTAATGTTAATGTTGAAGGTTTTAATACATGCTTTGATGTTATAAAAACGTCATAATCTCATGAACAAAATTTTTAAAGAGATCGAGAATAACAACGTGGCGAGCTTTCTTTTTGGAGAATTTGTGCTTTTATAAGTAGGCTTTCTTGCCATTTTTTACTACTGCTTTTAATATGAAAATATGTAATGTTTTTTTTATTCATTGTAAAAGTCTTAAATTTATAATTTGTCAATCTTAGGCAATGTTAAATAAATAAATAAAGCATTTTTTTCGAGTACTCTTAACGCATTTTTTCTTCGGAGTGGATCAAACGTACTTAATAGTTTAAGTTTCCCCCTTCAGGTATTAATCTGCTGACGTTAAAGTATAAAAAAGGTCGGTAGCCATTAACAGATCTACAATATTTTCGCACGAAATGATTGTAAAATAATAACATTTTTATTTTGTAAACAAAAGACCTTTTAGCACTATGTGCATTTAATCCAAAACAAATGTTTATATTCAGCAATAATAAATATGTATTATCTCTTATATCGTGAGTTTCTATTTAAGAATAAACTATTTTTTAAAAGCACTACTGTCATGAGATTATGACGTTTTTATAACATCAAAGCATGTATTAAAACCCTCAACATTAACATTAATTGACTTTAACTCTGAAATAAAAACTTATATTGAATACCAAACCATTACATTAAACTATTTTTTTGATGCTTCATAAAGTTAAAAAAAAATAACACGAAAAATCTATCTTAAAGCTATAATACCTACATTTGTCATTGTATAACATTAATTCACAAAGAAGTATTGCAAATTAAAAGAAAAAGTCACAGTCCTAAGTATACTAGTCTATGGCCATCAGTTTATCTCAACATAAGTGTTTAAACGAGAACTGCTTGTTACTCAGTTGTCCAATCTCTCTTTTTCCAAAGAGAGTAGGGATAGAAGGATAGGGCTTGGACAGGACTAGTGGTAACCTAATCGCTCTCGATACGCCCCGTTCATAAGATAGGATGGGTGGGAGGGGGGAATATAATATTAATCATCAAAAAACAGAGTAATAAACAGATCTAAGAATAACTTCAACTATACTTTCATTTCTTTCAATAATAATAATTGCTAAAATTATTTATTGAAGTCATTGTAATAAAAAATTTATAATCACATAATATGTTTAAAATTTGATATATACATTTTTGCATTTGTCAAGTGAATGTAAAATATGTATAATATGTGTATCAATAAGATAATAAAATTATGTTTAAAGTACTGTGTATATTAATTTGTAATTTTAAATGTTTATATGCATGGTATTTCCTTTTAATATAATCAAAAATATCAGCACAATTATAATACAACACAATTTTCAAAATTAATAAGCCAAAATACGAATAAAATTATAAACTGCTTATATACATGAAAATTAAATACGTTTCTTGTTTTCATTTTGAAAAATATTTGGCATAATTGCCATAAAACATTCCACATTACAATAAAACAATGATTTTTCCATTAAAAATATTTAAATGTTCGGAGTATTCGGTGTGCGAAGTATTCTATATCCGGAAGGTTCTGTGTGCGGAAGATTCCGAGTCCGAAAGAATCGGTGTTCGGGGTATTCTTGGCCGGAGAGTTCGTGTTCGGGCTATTCCTGTTCGGAGTGTTCGTGTTCGGAAAAGTAATGTTCGGTAGAATCACCGAACCGTTTACAGGATGTTTTGTGAGTAAAGATGTACCAACGTAACTTGACTGCCCGCGAGGGCGCCACCATCGCATCATTAACGTTGCCATAGTCAACACGTCCTAGGGCGACAATTTTAGTTATAAGTTCTGTCACAGTCAAGTTAAAATGGTACATCTATATATTATATAATTCTTTGGTGTTTTTAAACTATTATTGAGATTTATCGGAGGATTCATATATGCAAATTGATGTTTTGATACTAGAGATGTACAATTTGTATAAGAATTAAAATGTATCGTTTATCTACATATACAATAAGAACGCTGAATGATGTTGTTATTAGTTAATAAACAAGTGTTACCATGGCAATTTCTGCAATAGTGATGGCACTTCTGGCATCCGAAGTCAGATTTGAAGAATCCTTCAGGGCACTCTGGATGACATTCTCCGGCAGCGAGTTGCCAACCTGATGGACAGTTGACGCACTGATCACGACGAGGACCACTGAGAAAAAACAAAACATATTAAATTATCTTCAAATATTAAATGTCATTTTAATTTGTAATATATATTTTATATAGATAAAAAAAACACAGATTAACGGGGGAAGAAAATACATCAAAACACCTATTTTCAAAATGAAAGTAAAAAATCTTATCTTTGGCTTGCTTCCATGTCAAAAAATAATAAATAACAATTTAATTTTTCAGTATTACTTGGGGATCAAGATCATTCTGTTGAATTAGGTTAGTTATGTACAAATGGTGAAAAGGATCTTAATTTAGCTGTTAAGTTTGAAAAAAAAAATCTACGACAATTTATTGAATCAATATTAGATTGATGCAAGTTACCACCAGTTTATCAGTCTGTATCTATCACACATGTAGTGTTTTCATAATATACCTTTGGCCCAAAATCATGTACGTAATCAATGTATGTACCTTTGCCTATCCACTACCAATATATTTAATGGATTAACGGAATCTAATAAGTCAATCTGAATTTATTTGGTGTATATTTTACCTGCAGGTTTGACAGCTCAAGTAGCACTTGGAGCACAAGCCTCTATCGCTATAGTATCCTGGCGCGCACGAAGCTCGACATTCTCCACTTTGTAGCTTTAGGCCAGGTTCGCAGGACGTGCAGTTCAAGCGAGATACGCACGCCGAACACGTATGAAGGCAGCGCGCGCAAATGCCCGCCTCTTGGTAGTGCGGGCCTGTACAAGCAGCGACGCAGGAACCACCTTCGAGAAGTAGCGGTGGGGGGCACGATAGGCACGAAGAGTCAGCACCGCCGTTGCAGGTCTCGCACGTCGAGTGGCATCCGCGACAATGGTTGTCAGAGAAGTACTCAGCTAAAGGAAAAATGGTATAAATATAACAAGCCTAGATTGCAAAAATAACCTAAAAATATTTAAGATGAGATAAACATGTTTACTGCTCATTAATATACGCAAAAATTGATGCTACGCAGAGAAACTCTAATATGTAGTGGTATATTTTTACCGATTTACACCGATACACATCAACGCAGCCGAAACGACCCAACCGTACGAATTTCGTAATAGAATTGACCCTATGATATGTGCCAGTGTTGTTTTTGTGGATATGTTTTTATTATACCCATTGCAAGATTTGTACGGGCTAAGAAGTAAAATTTTGTGAGTTATTTTTTTAAATAAACATTCCCGTTTTGATTTTTAACTTTCTGTTAAAAAAACTTCATGAAAATCCATCATTGTAATTAATATTTTTTACATATTGAACATTCTGTAATTGTATTAAGAGTCATGAGTATAATAAAATGCATATTTTTTATACACAGTCTGGGTAAAAAGGTTAACATTTTTATAAATATTAGCTTTACAATTTAGTGCGAACAAAAATTATCTAATATTCTAATGGGGAATAGTACGACAGTGAATAAAAATATCCAGAATTTTACAAAGCGTTTATTCGCTTTCACGACTATATCGCGTTGACAGCTTAAAAATGATAATAAAAAAGCCAACCGATAAAATAAATGAAAGTCCCAATTAGAAGAACAAATAAAACAAAATGCTCCCATCGCGCAGAGAAATTAAAAGCATCGTGTTGTGAAATACCCGCCACGGTGGCATACAACGCTATAAAAATGTCGCTTTTATAAAGTTGCGCCGTTATTTTTATTTTTCACTCAGCAACTGGTGAAAAAGTGAAGGCTTAAAAGGGATATTGATAAAACCGTTACCCGCTCGAATGGGTAGCGGCGCATAAATCTTCCATTTCGTATTTTAATTCTTTGATAAATTTTAGGTCAGGCTTCGCGGCCAAAGTCATGTATAATGCTACTAATGCAGGGGGACACTTTGCGCCAATAACGAAAACACTGCCGTGACTTAATTTAAAAGTTAATAAATATATTAAGTTACTAACTAGGTTTGGTTTAGCGAAATGTAGATTGTCTCATCCGATCTGTCCAAATCATATTGTTACATCGACAGGGTAAAAATATTTTAAAAAAAACCTAAGATTTGATTACCGTATACCGTCGCCTTAGTGCATAAAGTCACTAATCGGCCTTTTTCTTGACATCGTGTAAAATATCTCAAAATGATAAATTCATTTCTTCTAAAATCGCAAAAGGTCAGAAACTTATATTCAAGCTACATTTCAAATATTCTAAACGACATAAAATCACTATTTCCTAAAAAAAAGGTTTTTCAAAGGAACAGTAAGCATTTAGTTGTTAATTGATTGATCTTTTTTTTTCTAATTTATTGACTTTTCGTACGACAATATGTTTAAAATTGTCAGCGTAATGATTTTTAAATGTTACGTTATATCTTAAAAAAATCATAATTACACGGCGATCGCAGTACCTTTTCAAGAAGTAAAACATGTTTGGTATCCCAAAGTAACGAGCTTTCATATCAACGCTGACGAAAAGAAAAAAATATCCCCGAATAATAAACGAAAATAAGCGACTGATTTACACCCAGATTCCGAAATAACAACTCATGTTGAGATGCTCGATTTCGGATCGATATGCTCTACATAAGGCTATTGAAAACTTTTTGACTGAGCGGCAACATTAAGATTTAAACGCAATATATAACCTAGTCATTATTTATTAACAAAACAAAAAAATCAAGGAAATTATTTATGCCGCACAAAAATGCACATCAGGTCGCAATTTGCCCATGCCTGCTGTGCTTTAAGAACGAACATGGTAAAAAACAGATATTTTTATAATCATTTGTATTATGAAAAAATACTGAAAAATGATATCAATCGGCCAACGGGTTGTGAAGGTAATTTACCGGGTGGATTCGTTAGATCAAAAACACAACAGAATTTTCAACAAAGTTCTGGGTTTTACTTAATACTGAGAACATGGACACAATAAAACTCGTAATGAAAATTAGTTTAGCGGAATGCTTTTATGATTTCCACAGAAGATAAAAGGGATATCATAAATATTACAGAAATAGCAGTATATTTATTGAAAGTCTTCGTTGGTCATTGCATAACGATATTTAAGGAAGACAGACAATCTCCTGAGAAACTAATTTCAAGTTTCACTTTGATCTCTATGATTCTGCATTTATTAATCGATTTTTTTTATAAAAGTGTAAAAAATAAAATAACTTTTTTCGAATTCATCACTATCACAGTATATGTTTTTGTATTTTGCCTGTGCATGAAAAATAATATTCAGTGAATTGAAATAAAAAATAATTTTTATGAAGTCCAACATGCAGTACATCCTTTACTTTAATAGCGTTACTAAAATTACGTGATTCACTGCGAAATTACCAACAGCCCAATACCACTGTAAAAAAAGACATCAGGTACAATACGCCTGAACATTACTATACAATTTTACTGTATATTACATTTTTTGTAGAATAAGATAAATTGCCATTTTCACCAAGCTATAATAGACTCCTATCAAGTAAATGCGAATAAAATTAACAGGTATAATAATGTTAATATTTTCAGATTGCTTCATCCTCCTCCTAAAACGCGCCTAGTTCCCCTCTGACCCCACCACTGACATGCCTGGGTGCCGTGCCGCTATCACGTGGTCGAAACAAAATAAATAAATACATAAAAACCAAAAAAACCTCACCTTATGTAAATGCAAATGCATACGATCACCACTCTAAGCATGTAAACCTTCTTTTTATTCTTATATAACTTTAAATTGTCATCCCTACCTTACTCTTCACCCCCCCCCTCCCACGTATATATGTTACCTTTCCTTTCCCACACCACCCCATCCCTGTATACCCAAAAAAAATATATATTTACAAGTCAAACCCAAAAATAAAATAATAATAATAATAATTGGGCCCTCAACATCTAAAAAAAAAACATCACTAACCAACGATGAAAGGGAGATTGGAGCTTGCTTCATAAGCGCCCCATAACATATGAAAAGATACCATCATCAGATTGCTTCATTTCTATTTTTTATAGATTCTGCGGCAACTTTGTGACAGGTAATTTTTAATATGAAATTAAATTGGCCATCATTGTTATTCCACTTGTTTTGAAACATAATTATTTTTCACTTGTTTGAGAAACAATATTAAACATAACATAAAATTGATTCTAATTTATATGTGATATAGTATAAAATAAACGTCAGGGTTTTTTCCTTTAGTACTGGACGGAGAGAGGAGGAAATATACAAACAATGGCAGTAATAATTATGAATTATTAACTAATATTAGTTACGTTATATCTTAGTTCTAAATTAGTACAATAGATTAGGAAATGAAGTCGTAAGACTGATATAATTTCACTTAAGCAACTAAATATAATAATATTGATAACTATCATTCATAAGTTCATAGTTTAAAAAACCAAGAATTTTAATGTATGACGTAATGACCAACTATAAAATTGCAATCACGAATAATAAATACTCTCTTAGAGAAATAAATGTATCATAGCACAAAGCAGAGGCGTAAACAAGTTGTATTCGAGGATTTCGTTGGGATAACTATATTTTTAAACTTATTTTTAAGACTTGATAAATCCGCTTACATTTATATAGACATCATTATTAGTTTTTTTGGTAAGTGATAAAATAACATACAAAGTTGGCAAACAATCATTTGTAGTGATGAAAACATCATACATATGTTTTTTTTACTAAGTAATCCAAAAATCGATTGAAAACTTAATCAATGCATGGTTGTGTCCTTTCTGGGACCCAAGCCATTGCAACGCAACTCAGAAGCTCCACGAACGCAAAAAAAAGACATGTTGAATTGAATATAAATTTATCAGAAGTACTTACAACTAGAACCCTTTTCAGGACTAGATGTTTTCACATGTTACTTATATGTAAATAAATATATTTCATTTCGAAATAGTCTGTACTCATCTACTTTTAAAATATATTTATCGATTGATTTGACATTTACTAGATATACCTCCATTATAATAAGGTGAAGAAATATTCAAGTATTTAGTTCTAGAAATACACCCACGTCTTAGGTCTCAAATTTAAATTGAAAGAAATCTAAATTTGACATTGAACTTACCGAGAATCATATCCATACCCGCCTGATCAGAAGATCACGCGGGCGTCATCATAGAACAACGGGCGACTAGATGTAATATTTAAATATGTTTTTACCGTGATCACGTGTATTATCAATCTCTCTTAGGAATATTAATACAAAATATCTTCGATCGATTTATGAATTTGTATTCGCCGATTTGTGTGATATTTAAATTCCTTTCTATATCTCTGTATCTGAAATTTAATGACAATAATTCCGGTAACCAAGTATGGTTAAGTCTACTCGTCATTGTATCCGTATCCTCTTTGTAAAGAGAGATAGATATATATTTAACCATAACTTCTTCCAGTTTGAAACAATGAACTCCTGGTATAGATTTTATTTAAAAATATTTTACGATACATGAAAAACCACTGATTGTTTAAACTCTCGCGGCTCGGAGACTAGAAAAATACTTCTCGGCCGATGGGGGTCTTTTAGGGACCCCAGTGGTTTCCTCATTATTGGCCTTATTCTTATGAATTTCAAAAAAATAAATAGTCCTAGGGCTTTAAAATATCTCTCTGCATCATTCCTCAGTCATTTTTTTTTATAAAAATCCGTGTTTTTTAATAAATAATCATATTTTAAGTTTCGCGTAAAATATACGTGGTTTCAGTGCAAATATCAATGTGCTACTGGCGCGCTTTGCTTAGCGGCGTTCAACCTATTATCTAACGAACGATCGCTGATCAGCGGGCGCTTATCTCTTATCTTATCGTATTTATATAAACTACAAAAGGTCCAAAAAAATATGATATAAGAATATCTTAATTATAAACATTGTATCACCCATATTAAAATAGATATTTAAGAAAATGTGGGTATTGGGGTCGCATTTCTTGAGCTTAGAACTGGAAAAGTTAAAAAAAGTATTGTGCTTAATAGTTGTTTTTAATAAACTTATCACAACGTCACTGGATAGAGAAAACAACTTTTAAAACATGTATCTTCTCGCAATATAATTAAAAAAAGGAAAAATTCTTATTTCCCTCGGTAGCATTTTCCTTTGAAGGGTAATTAAAGTTCACATCTTGGAAACATGTTTTCTTCTCTAGATTGAAACGAGAAATAAAATAAAACCAAAGACTGCTTCATACAGCCACAAAACACGATAAAGAAAACCGACTGGAATGGATCTGTATTGTATAATTAAAAAATCATAAATGCACAATAATATTGAATATAATTGTAATGTATTTTTTGAGTTTGATAGTTTTTTAGGGCGTATGGAGTAATACTAAGGCTTGTAAATATATTGCTCAACCTTCTTTTCACGGAGTTGATGGATAAGGATTACAATACTGGTAGTTCAGTAACGGTATTTAAAAGAAGTTTAAGTAAATCAAAAAAATCGGCCGATTGGAACCACATAACCGGGTGAGTAAAAATTTACATTTCGATTTTAAATACCGTCTTGTAATCATATTTCTATATATGGGCTCATTAGAAGTGGAGTGGGCCAAGTGGTGTTTTAGAAAAAAAAGTTAGTTGTGTTGCAATATTCTATACGTCTTAAAGTGTCGTAAAAGTGAAGTAACCTCAGATTAAACACATTGCAATAGTGTTATTACCGTATAATAAAAATATGGAATTTGCCCAATAAAGACGTGGTTGTACTTGAAAGTCCAAGAAAAATGTTTTACCATTTTACATAATAGTTGGCTCACTTCACTTCTAGAGGGCCAATATTATAATCATAAACGGGTGATTTTCATAAATAACTTACGGTTTCTTAAAGTAATAAGAGATTGTCAATTCTTAACCTCTCAATATTGATGCAACTTTTTAATAAATTTACTAGATTTAAATTCATCGTAAATAGTTTCATTGGACCAAATTCGTTTTCGTTCAATTTTCATACTGAAATACTGGTGCTATTGCAATTCTAAAACCGTTATTTCAGTATTTAAAACATCATGAAGACATGGATTCCGGTTTCGTTAATACCGGTATTGAAATCTCTAGTAAAGTATAGTTTAACAGCATTAGGAAATAATTAGCAGTAAAAACATCATTCTATCTACGCCTATCTTCGCGATAAGAGATCAGAAAGAATGAAAAAAAATCACTCGCGTAAAAAATAATTATACCTTATATTTGAAAGTCAGATTGCGTTACCACTTGGTGGCGGCGGTACCAACGTAATTATTATTGAAATATTACATTTAATACAGTGATATTTTCTACAGCAATCAACAAATAAAAATAATCTACTTTAAAACTTAAAAGAATGCTTTAGGTTTTTTTAAGGTTACGAAATGTTGTTTTTGAAAGGTTTTTCAGGTTGAAAAATTATGTCCTCGAATGTTGCCTAATAATATAATTAAAAAAAAACATATAATAAAAAAAGGACACAGAAAGATGGTAAGGATCAGAGGGACTTAATGCTAACATAAATTATTGTATTTTGCGGGAAAATAACGAAAAACAGCTTAATGTCACAAACAGTCATAACAACTCGAATAATAAAGTTATAAATGAATTTCCACAAACAAGGCCGCCAATTCCGTCGAAAATGTTTGAAATATTATTTTCATAAAAATCAATCTGTATATTATATATTTGTTTTCTGGACAATGTCAACATTATAAATAAAATCAGTCGTAGCCTAAAATTTGAAAAAAAAAATCTGTTTTGGATTAATTTTAATATTTTTTGCAATTCATCAAACGTTCAACACGTTGCACTTCTCGAAGCTCTGTGAAAAACTATTTACAATTTTCAAGTTACGCACGTTATGGATTATTCAAGAATCAAAAAAAATATATTTACTGAACCATCAGTATTTGTACGGCAGTTTGCTTATATATTTTCTAGATAAAAAAGCCTCTAAGCAGAATGAAACTTAATTAAGATAAAGCTAAACAATTAATTTTTGTGAAAAGTAACAAGAAATTTTAAAGTAAATAAGAAACAATAAAAAGTCTTCGTTTTAAAATAAAACATAAGTAATTTCAATATTAAATACCAACTTGCTAGTATGTGCAATGTCACCGTTTATGACAAATGGAATTAATCCACGGGAGGAAAATTCTTAATAATTAAAATATTTACATTGGTCGCAGTGGTTGCTTCCTTCCGGGACACATTTGCCTTTCTTGTTGAGCGTCCATTGTGGATCACATGTCAGGCAGAGAGCGCTGTTGCATGTCGCACACCCCAGGGGGCACCTGTAATTAATTTCATTAGGTAAAATGTTGCAGTACGCCACGAATTTGAACATTTAACATTGTCAAGCGAAAGAATGCGACACATAAAAAGCATAAATACAATGAATAGGAAAATAACATTTTTTTCAACAATACAATTAATTCGGTTTTAAGAGAAACGTATCAATATCAATCGCTAACTTTCATATTAACCGGAATTTTATTAAAATATTAACTACAATAAATGTACTTTTTATATGGGTGTTCTAATTAGACTGTTAATTTTACTTAGTTAATGTAGCTTGTCAAAAAATGTTGATTGAGAAAAAAATGAAATATAAATAACATTAAATGTGACGCTGCTGTTATGTAACAACGTAATTTCTTTGAAGTTTATACTGTTTTGCCAAGAAATAATATTGTATTGTTTTTTTAGTGGAGTTAATGAACCGGTAGTTAAATTAAAGATAAAATACGTAAAAAGAGCAATCTGAAAATGATCTTTGTAAGTTTGAATTATCATTCAAACTTTTATTTACCGGACTAGGATTAAGATAAGAATTTAAAATCAGTGTGCCTACTACTACTACTACTACTGAATGTTAAAATAAGGGAACAGAGCTTAAACGTAACATGATATAAGCATACGAATTTATTTTTTAATAGTTGTAGAATTATATAAAAACATTCTTTTACACGAAATTCTTGTATTGTCATAATGACGTCTTGCTTGCGAACGAAAAAAAAACAACGCGTCTTACGAGGAACAGGGGTCGTTAAGCATCACCTCGTACGTTTCACGAGCTTTATAAAATACAGTTGAATATCAAAACAAAACTAGTTTTTTAATTTTTTTGCTGTACGCAAAATTGAAAATAATACATATACATGGCTTCAGTAGATAAATCTAAAATTTAAACACAGACCAATCCAAAGAAAAGCAGGATCAGTATTAAGGTTATCTCAAATAGTTAATTGGTTGGTTTTTAATTGTAAAACAAAGTATTATCAACGCACCCAGAAATAACCGCAGGAGAGAATTTGCAATGAATAATAAAAAAAAAATCTATCTAGTTTCGGATACAGAAAATCATGGAGGTTCCGCGTGATGGCCATATGATCCATTTAGACACCATATACGCTCAGTGAAATAATGTTTTATTGACCATATTAATTGTAAAACAATGTTTGACATATTATAAATTTGCCGCATTAATATTTCATGGTGTAATTGATTAATAAAAAAAAAGAAATATACATATAGCTATATATATATATATATACAGTGCTTTTTTTTGAAAAAAAAAGGTGCCGGAACGCATTTTCTAAGAAGGTATATTTTTTTTATATATTCGATTATCATTTTGATAGAATTAAAGGCGGCTTTTCATATAATGCATAGAAAATAAAACAAAATATATACATATTTATTTTAGAAATTTCAAATGAAAATTAAACAAAGAACATTACATACATTATGTAAACATTAAAAAAATATGTAATTTATTAAAAACGCTATCCAAAATTACATTCCATTACATTCCAATCTCTTGCAAGACATTAATTTATGGGTTCTATGATGCCCTATATATTCAAAAAGGATTAACAGTCAATGGCTTCCAAGAAAAGAAACGAAAGTTTTGAAATAAAAAAAAAAATTTTTACAAACATTTATTAAAATTTCGAGGAAAAAAAAGGTGCCGGAACGCCGTTCCGCCGCGTTACAGGGTAAAAAAAGCCCTGTATATATATATATATATATATATATATATCTTTATGGCTCTCGAATCTTTTGACTAATTATATTTTACTTTTCTGAATAAAGTATTGAAGTTGAACACATCTGAACTATAAGAATACAGTGCGACAAATAAAACAAAAATCATTACGTGAGGCACTCCCGTCGCTTCTTGTCGGCGTAGTAGGAATCCGGGCAGCTTGAGAGACATTTTCCATCGAGGGAGTACTTTCCTGAGCGACATGAGATGCATTGCGTCTCCGAAGACCCGTTGCAGGTCTCGCAGGTGGAGTGACATGATGCACAACTAAAGATTCATTAAAAACATATATGTACATTACCAGCGAACAGTGTAATTCAATTCGAATGTAGACAGACAAAGATCTTTTGTATTAGGCACAGCTTACACAAATCCTTATCGTAAACGACTTGTTTGTTTAAATGACGTTAGCTTGCTTTAGAATGCACATGAAACGAAAATAATTGCTATCTGTTAGGTATTTAATGTTATCAAAGTTTGCTAATGAACGGGATTTGAAGAGGTTAATAGTACGTTAGGAAATAACATAATATGTATGTATTTACAGTGTGCTATTAATGGAATACGAATTTAAATTGATAATGAAAGACAAGTGGAATTATATTAGTGTTAAACATTCGAACAGTTTTTGTAAATACTAAAATATTGGTATATCGGATTTGAATATAAAACATAAACGAATTTTGAACGTAAAACCATCACTGATTAATTAAAATATTTACAATTTGAACAATTTTGTTTTAATATTGAAAGGTTCCTTAATTAATTTAAAACCTTTTATTGTTATAATACTATTTTAAGAAACCGTAAACTACTAAAAGAAATCATTTATGAAAAATACTCATTTATGAATGTGATATATTTTTTATATGAAAGTATTGCAATCTCAGTTTGCTTTATTAAAAGTTTTATTTGTACAACCTTTTAATATGGTCGTCCAGTATTGCAATTACTTTCCTATATTTCTAGCCACACAGTATTGACTCCCTTTTAATTATGTGCGACTTTGAGAGCGACTAACTTTCAATCAGTTATTATAAAAATACTTCTGGTTTTATGCTTCATAAGAAGTCCGTATATTCACCCACATTGGAGACTTATATAGTTCAGTTGAAAAAAAAATCTCAAAAATAGGCGATTAATAATCAAGAGATCTTTGCGATAGATACATTTAATGACTTAAGAAGAATTGCGTCGATAATATTATCAATCCGTTGTCTAAATCAGGCTTTATTTTTATTCGTTGAATTGTGTTCAAATTGTTTATCTTTTACGCCAACCATTCCTAATTTATTTCGATAAAAAAATATTTAAAAATAGATGATTAACTCCAATAACACACAAGACGAAAAATTGATCACAATATTAAGTTTTAAATGAAATATTAATTACTGCAGTGAAGTTGACTTACTTGTAATCTTCGGTCTCGTAGGTGAACTGAGGGCATGCTGCAAAGCACTTGTTCTCGTGCATCACGAGGTGATGGTCGCATGATAAGCACATATCTGGCCTATCTTGACAAGAGCCACAGTTGGCTGAGCACGGCACACAGGTGTTCTGATCGAAATCTAAAAAGAAAAAATACGGCGAAATTTTCACACCATTGTTGCAGGTATATTCTATTGGTTATAAAGCAACCATATTTATATAAAAAGGGTAATTTTACAATTTAAAAGTTTGTGAGAAAGTGCTAAATATAGAGCTAAAACGTATTTATACAATTGTTTTTTGACTATTAGGCACTAAAAAAGAATTCTTTTAATTATAATTTTTTGTATTATTATTATTGTCAAATTAAATTAAAACGTTAGAAATTACGTTAGATCTTTAAGTCTTTTGAGTTTTGGATGCAACAATTGTTAAGTTGACCAGGTCCGACTCGTTTAGATTTTTAAACAATAATTACACATAGCAAATAAAGGTCTTTTTTCAATCTTTTTAACCGTTGATAGATATAATATTTGAGGTAAAGGCAATAATTTTAGATTGATAAAACAGTAGGGACCAGATGGAAACATACATTTTCAAAATGAAAAGTTAAGGATATTTATTGTGTGTTTTGAAACTTACTTTCATAGTATCCATCAGGACATTGTTGCAGACATACTGCAAGATCAGTGACTCTCAAGTGAGCCGGAGCACATGCCAAGCAGGAGTCTTGTCCTGCTCCTGCACAAGTTTCACATGACTCGTGACAAGGCCAGCAAACGCCTCCTTGATTGGGAAAACTGCGCGGAGGGCAACGGCTAACACAAGTACTAAAAAAATAAAATTAATTTAGCTTTTTTTATTATTTTCGGACAACATTCACGTAAACTGTCAAAAACACAAGATAAGCTGTCAATAGTTTTTGAATTTTTTAAATGACAAAAGTGCCCCATATCATAGGCATAGTAAAATATACTGTACTCACTTGTCTAATCGATAGAATTTACAAGCCACACATTGTGTGGGACCTTTCCCATAACATCCTTGTTGGTCACACTCCGGATCACAGCTGTGCAGCACTCTTTTATTATTTGAATCGGCCATTACATTTTCTCTTTGAGCTGTAGGAATATTATGACCATCTAACGAAGTCATTACTTTATCTTGCTCTGAACCAGCAGCGGTATAAATATTTGGATAATTCTGGAAGTTGGAATTCAACAAGTCCGTATTATAGTATTGTCCGTCTCCACCGGACGGTGAATGAAGAGTTCCGTCTGAGGTTGTAGGAAAAGCAAATGGTATCGCTGATTGTATTCCATCGATGTTAGATCCTTGGCTATTAACCCTGATGGGATTACTTGATGTTCCGTAGAATATAAGCTGCCATTTTTTAAGTACTCCATGTTGGTTTACGTGTCGATTGCCAGCGTTGACAACTTGAAGAGTCCATCGGCCTTCCGCTTTTTCTCCCCAAAAGTGAACACTTAAAAATGGCCATTCATCAAAGTTGGAACTGACAACATCACGTGGTCTTTCAAAAAGCAGCGTAGAAGTTGTCCCCATAGGTGAAGTTAACAATATTCTCAGATTTCCCCTGGGAAAGAATCTTAAGGATATTTTGCATTGGACGTGTTCGAGAAAGCGAACTTCATTTACTGTACCACTGCAGCCGTTGACGTCCATATGCATAGTCATTGTGAATCCGTACGTCGAATCTATCAGCTGGTCTTCGTTTATTTCTTTAGACTTGCAAATATGCTGAGGTGGAACTATATTCCATTGCTCAGCCAGAGCGACCATACCTCCAGCGTCCATCAATCCGTAACCGAATTTATGACTGACTTTCCTTTTCACCCCATTTACTATCCATCCGGTTTCTTTTTCCAATGGCGCTGCACGTGAAGTCATTACCACTAAGTATTGCATATCTCTCCATGTCAAGGCAGGATTAGCTTCCAAAGCCAGCGCGCAGATTCCAGCTGCTAAAGGGGCTGAAGCTGATGTCCCTGTATGTTCTACGGTGCAAATATGGTCAGGGCGTAATCTTCCATCCATGTCTACAGTCGCAACGCTTTTATCGTGTCCAGGAGTTCCAGAACTGTATGTTGAGGCTAATGTTGATGAGCATTCTTCCAAGTACCATGGCTTGTATCTACAATTCAAATAATTTATGTTTATATAAAACAAAGCTAAACAAAAGGAATTCTAATTGGACAAATCAAAGAAAGGATTTCTGTTGGTTGATGTTAAATTTAACAACAACAAAAAAATTTAACACCTAAAAATAATATAATATAATACTCCATCAAACCGTTCCATAATTTTTGACTCATGAAAATCTAATGAAATTTATACTATTAATATTTTTACCATGTTCGCTCTCAATGTGGAGCATATGGACTGCTAGTGAAATTAATCTATCCAGTTTTTTACGAAAACTGCTTGTTAATCAGTTGCTTAACCTCTCTTTTAGGAGAGAGTAGAGGTAAAATGACAGGGCCTTGGCTGAATTAATGGTTAGATAATCATTTTGCGTTTTGTACAAAAATCCGCATCCCTCTGAGCAGAAATTAATTAATCGATTGAAAAATGAAACTAATCGTACTAAGATTGGAGCCCGTAAGCACCATGGTCTGGTTTTTAGTCGTGCGTTCAATTGTTTTTAAGACTATGAATTTAAGCAAGATTTTTTTTAAAGATATTTTTCAATATAAATAAAATATTACTCACCCTCCTTGGGTAGCGCTAGATATAGAGAGCGTGAAAATACTGTTTGTGTATCCATCGCAATTGCAGCTGTCAGTATGTCTCCCTCCATTGCCTGACGCCCACACAAATATAGATCCCTTGCCTCCACGACCGCTAGTCACGCCATAGATGAAGGCACGGCGAGCCAACGGACCGGGTCCGTCGACTGTCTTTCCGTCGTCTTCTGGACCCCATGACGCGCTGTATATATCAATGTGATCAGGGTTAAGGCCGAGTGCTCTAGCTTCCACGGCATCGTTCACGACTCCATCCAACATCCTCACTCCTAAAAGAATAGTGGGATACGACTTTAGTTATGTGATAATATAACGCCTCAAAAAAAATGTTTCAAAACCACACAATATATATTTTATTAGGTTCCGTGATTCTTCTGCACAAGATTTTTCCGAACAAGACACATTTTTAATATTATAAATATTAAAATGTGTAACGTTTTCTATGTGCGGAAGTTTCTGTCTAAGAAAGTAGCCTATTCAGAAGAATCAGTTTACAGTTTAAGTTTTTATACAGAAAATTCGTGGTCGGGAAAATATTGTACGAGAGAATCCATTGACCTCCACTGTTCTGTGATTCTTTAAAATCGATATCTTTTTTTTGGGCACATGGCGCCCATAATTTATTACCACAAACATAAAATCAACGGATTCCTTTTTCGGATTAGGATTGGGAGTTCGAAGCCCCGACTGAACTATTGTAAACATCGTAAACGTCTTTAACACTTCTGGTCCACTGTCGCGTACCAGCAATCCAAACTTCACAATTCACAACTGTCATTTACTGCCAACACTGTGCTGCTAACACTGTCTTATGCTATTAAATACTGCCATAAAAAGGAAGAAAGTTAGTAATACTTTGCATTCAATTTAGAAAATTACTGTAGTGTGACAATATATGATTCACAACCCCATTACGAAGCCTACACCAAGATAGAAAAAAAATGGTCATTGTAGATATTTTTTTACACACGTTGCTAACTTAAATGTACCGTTAAATGTTCGCCATTTAATAAACATATCAGTAATACAAAGCAAAGCTTAAAACAGTGTAGTTTTTAAGCTATGCGTAATTCCCGAACTCAAGATCAGGAATGAAGAAAAGTCGCATTGGGAACACTTCTAACAATTTAGTTTGGAAGAGGTTACTTACTTCCTCCGCAATGGTCGTTGAGTATAAACGAATTTAATCAACGTTAGACTACACACAAAAACTTTTCGTATAGTGTTCGAAAATGCTGGGTAATCGTGTATAATTTTGAACAGTCGTAATGGCGTTATTAATTTGATGTTTCATTGGATAACGAGTTGGCGTAGAATGCATTTAATAAACACTATGACAGTCTCGATATTGGGAAATTTATTCGACAGTTGGAGCAGGTTTGATAAATTTGAGCTTTATAATGCATTTCAAACACAGAATGCAAACATTGCAGTGATACAGATTGCAATATCGAATACGGGTGGGTGTACGGTGTTTGTTTGACGTTTTTGGTTAACCTATTGATCCGAGATTTACATCGTTGGTCTAGCTAGATCAACGGTTCTCAAAACACGAAAAAAAATCCTTGGCTTATTTCATTATTTTGAATGTTTAAATAAACGTAGAATATTTGAATAAATCAAAATTTTGACAGCTACTGATAATTGAGCTCCGTGATTGTAGAAAGCTTTGGACACTCCGGATTTTGTGAAAATAAAATTAAAAATAGACACTCTTGCTATTTTGTGTCACAATGTGAAGTGATAAACAACTTATAAAACTCGACGAAAACATACAAAAAGCCACGTTTGAACTTTTCCGCATGTCACAAAAATCAATCGCAAAAACCGGCATATTTAATGCTGATAAGTATTTTGTTTTTACATATGTAATTCAATAAACAGTCGGTTGGCTATAAAAATATGCAAATTTTTATAAATTCAAAATGCAGTACGATATAATAAAAAAAATGGCAAAAAACACAAAAACGTAACTTCTGAATAATATTACAAAATGGACAAATCGGTGTTTGGTTTTAGACGTCTCATGATTGACTATTTCAAAATATACTCTTTTATAAAATTAATGGTTTTTATTTAGTGATGTGAATGTATTTTTAAAAACATGTTTTGTGTGGACTAATTCTAAAACTGAAGCTTCGAAGTTATTAGTCAATGTATTCTTATAATTTAGAGTCTATAGTGTCACTGGAAAGAACTAAGAAAGGTATAAGGAAATAATTTGTTAAAATTTAACTATACAAAACATTCTAAAAACCTTTGTGACACGGTTTACGTAGCATACATTTTTTTTAATAAAATATCAAATTGGAGGCACTTCAACAATTTAAGTTGCTGCGAATATTATTTATATCCTCTTATGAGACATGGACATAAAAAAATGTTCACTACATGTTGTTAAATTTTATTTAAAAAGTAAAAAATTCAGACGGGGTATTGTGTTTTTTTAGCAAAAATAGGGGGGGGGGTAATGGGTCAAACAAGTTTGAGAAACTACGGCTTAGACTGGCAATTCTCAAACAGTGGGAAATTCCTCTTGGGGGAAGAATTTCCAATGGAGGAGTCGTTCAATTGCTCGATTCTTGTTTTTTTGTTTAGTTCTTTAAAAATAATTAATAATATATGACATGACATACATGTTCATTATTTATTTTTCACAAAATCATTCGACATGCACATGGAAGACACTTTTGAAGACCTACTGTGTAATTTTACTAAAAATTTTGTTTATTGAAATATACTTCAGTAATTTCAGTAATTAGTAAAATAATCATCTCAATAAATTAATAATACTATGTTCATAAAAACATACATATATGTATGCATATTAAATAGAGATTCCCAAAATTAGAAGATTCATACCAATAACAATGCTTACGTCATATGAAAGGTATTATTTTTACATAAATAATCTCATCGCAGGGAACATTCAATTGATGATAGTGAATCAGTAGAATTTTTTTAAAATGTAGTATAGTAAAATACGTAATAGAATAATAGCTCACACTTCAATAAAAATCTCACATAAATTATTATATACCGCTATATGGATGAAAATTTTCAACCACCATTATTCTTTTCTCAGTCAGTTTAAATTTATTATGTAAGACTTTTAAAAAGATAAATCGCATTTGCAAGAATAAATCTCATTTGCGATGTGAAATTGGCTTAGCTCACAAACAGTGCATGAAGGTAGGGCTTCAAACAATTTTATTTTATGGTTAATATTTTTTTTACGTCACAACGTTATAAGCTTATTGATACAATCCCACGAAAAAACTATTCATAACAAATATTGAACATTTCTTTAATTTAAACGCAAAATCTTACTAAGAGAAATAGTATTTCATGGAAATAAAAAGTACAACAAATATAAATAATTAGTAACACATGATTACTTTAATTTTCTTTTAAATCGTTTGTCTATTATATTATAGACAAAGGATATTAAAACACCACCATGTTACAATATTGTATTGTTTTAAACAAAACAACTAATTTTATTATCTGAATAAAAATACTTGGAATGTTCGATACAAAAAATGTACTTCGAGTGTATAATTAATAAATTAATGTATGTTGGTATGATGTACAACTTTAAGTCTTGGTCTATCCAATTGTGTGAAAAGTTGTAATGGTATCTGTAATATAAGGTCAATATTTATAAATAGATTCAGTGCATGTGAAATAAACATTTTATTAAAACTATCCACTGAAGGTGCTCGATGAAGCTTCATATGTCATGGCTTTGCTTGAAGTCGACTAAAGTTTGTGCTATTTCTTCTAAATGTCTAAATTTTGACTTCAATCATTTTTTTTACGAAATTATAACATTGATTGAAACAAACAAAGAAACAAACAACGTGAATCCTTACCAAAGAGTCATTTGTCATAAAAAAACTCTCTTATATTAAATCCAAATTTATTTAATATGCTCAAGACCGGTTTCGCTAATCACGAGAATTTTAAACTGATGAAGTATTAAATAAATAATTGCTTTATATTTTTTAAATAATTGAGACAAAAAGCTGCCTTCCCCTATCGCTTTCTCTTCAAAAACAGATTCAGTGTGAATACGCAAACTACTATTGTAACTGCAAATTTCATGTAAAACAAAGTACGTAAAGTTTGCAACTAAAAAAACAGTTGCATAGTTTTAAACTTCTCTTTACTGTTTTGTTATGGGGGTCCAAAATGACCAATTCAATTTAAAAAGAAGTGTCAACACTATATATTTTACAAATAGTTATACGAATAAAAATAATCATATAAATGAAAATGTAAAAGAGTTATTAACTTCCATTAATTCAAATATATATATCGTGATATTGAATATTTTTATTAAAATTCACCTCCGATGCTAGCGTTGTATGCGACCCCGATTCCGCAGTAGATATTGAATGCAACGGCAGCCACTTCACCGGCACATCGGGTGCCGTGCTTGTTGTCTCCATCGTCCACAGGCATCGGGTCATCGTCGTTTCCATTGATATCAGTAGACGCAGCTGCATCCTGCAATAAAAGAAATTGAAAATCATTAGAAAAACATTCACTAACGATATTCAAATTTAAGATGTAAAATGACGCGTACAACATGAATCTTGAAAAAAAATCTTACAACTTTACAGCAGAGATTAAAAGTATTTATGACATTAGTGATCATTTAAACTAAGGGTTGCAACACCGTACAAATATATCAATACCGGTGTTGCAAATATAGAAACTCGTATAACAAAAAAAAAATATACCAAAAAAAACTACGGTCTATTGTGTTCGCATCTCAACAAACTTAATAAAAAATACCGCCAGTAAAAAATAAATATTTAATAACTGTTGATTTTTATCCAATATCATTTGAAAAAAACTAAAATTACTGTCACAATCACAAATCAATTGTTTTATATTTTTTTAACCGTGTCCGCTTGCAATGTGAAGCATATGGACTCATAATAGAGTTTATCTCTAAAGAAGTGTTTCGGGAAGTGTTTGTTATTCAGTTGATTAACCTCTTTTATTTTTCGAAAAATAATAGGAGTAGAACTAGTACAGAACTATTGGTCGGGCGATAACTCTCGCTACGCCCCGTTTTAAGGATATGGTGGGTTGGGAGTAGGGACTCCAATCCGGATATTCGAATATTCGATATCCGGATATATTCGGCCCTTTATCAACTATTCGATATTCGGATATTTGGGGAAATATCCGAATAGTGTTTGTAATAATTTTTAATAAAATATTTTACAAAATCTACGAAAGATCACATCACAATTTCTCCACATTTAAGGAATAATTATGTTGGAATTAAATGAATTCAGCTGGAAATTTTAAATATTGTTATACAATGGAACGTTATTGAAATGAGTATTAAAAAGTTTTGTCTATATCTAATACAGAAATGTGAAAATATTTAGTCTTAAATTATTATGAAATGTATATCAGTGAACAAAGAAACTTTGATCGTGCAACATCTCTATTTGCGTGCGAGTTATACGATTATTTAGTAAAAACTCACAAATCGAGACCACTGTCGCTGTTCATTAAAATAGGTTTTTTTAAATCTTAGTTTAAAAAATATTTTGTACATGATAGATTTGGATCAATTAAAAAAAAAACAGAAAAGTTAGACGTTTTGTTCAAAACACTTCTGACAATAAAGCCAACGTCAACTGCTACTAAACGAGTATTTTCAGCAGCAGGAACAATTAAAAACTAAGTTAAAAACAAATTAAAAATATTAAACATTTAATGCTCTATTATTTTTAAAATTTAAATAAATGACTTTATTACAAATGAGCTCGTTTTTAATGTAGCTACTATTTCGTGTAATATTTTAGTATAAACATACAATGTATTTATATACCAAAAACCATCCGGATATCCGAATACATCCGGATAGTTTCAGTTTTACTATTCGATATTCGAATAGTTGATAATGGCGAAAAGTTGGAACCACTAGTTGGGAGTTCATGCACATTCATGCTTGACGAGCAGGAATTTATAAGAATTTGTAGTAAGTACCTACTATAAATGATAAATATTTTTTATTTATATTCACAATAGATAAAAGAAAAATGTTTCATTAAAGTCTTATCAATTAAGAAATATTTAACCTATCAAAGAGTAAACAATTAATTGATTAAAGTATAGTATTTTAATCAAACCGTTCAAGATTAATTGCAAACAATTGTATGTGCTAGGTTTAGGAATTTATCATCCTTTCAATTATACATTATTATTTTAATAAAACGTGTGTTTTTTTTACAAACAATCACCCGTTTATGATTGATATATTTTTTAATGACAGTATTATAAATTTTTAAAATCCCGATTGTTCTGATTTACTCGCAAATTAATTTTCAGATATCACAAACACCAATGCCTTCGAACTTTGCTGTTCGTACTGAGACTCGAACCGCTGCGCCATAGAACCCGACTAGGGAATACAATCCCGAGCCAAAATGTTGATACCGGGATTTCGGGATTAGAATTTTTCGATCCCGGGATCAGTACATTTTTTTAAGAAATAAAAATTGATAATATTGGTGAAAAATAAATTAAAAAATATATAATATATATATAACTAGCTGTGGGCTGCCAATACGTTACCAAAAAGCACTCTTAATCTCAGTTATTCGCGATGTACAGGTGAATGAATGGATCTTTTAATAACTCGTAAAAAAATATGCGTCGTAATAATTAAACGAACTTAATATGTATACATTATGTAAAAATACGCAATATAATTTTAAATAATTAATGTCGATAACCGAAAAAGTACCTACCTACTTCAGACTGCAAGAGTACCTAAGAGAGCACTTAGTAATTTTAATATTATTCAATAGAAATAGTCAAAGTGAGAATTGATTTTCGATTCTTGCAATATAAGTTGAAAAAACTTGTAGACAATATATTAAATGATATGCGGTTATTGATAATTTTAGTCGCATGAAGTCGGCGGCGCGTCTTTGATATTTATTAGACTGTCCATATAGAAAGCTAACCGAAATATGTTTTAGTTGACAAGTGTTTTATTACTAGAACAACAGACACATTAAATCACGCAAAAAAACACTGCGATTGATATCTGATAACATTTATTAAGATGTAGAAAACAAAGGTGCCGAAAAAATATTACTATATAAAATGCATTCAAATAAATGCGATGAAGAAATTTGATATGTTAGGCATCATATTACGTTTTTATATGCGGTAAGTCTTACCCCAAAGAATGTAAACTGCCGCTTGACTTGAAAACCAACACGTTTGTTTTATAAGAAAATCAATCCCGAAAGTTTCGGGATCATGTCTTCAAATCCCGGGATTGAAATGTATCGAAAACTGTACGGGATACCGGGATTGGATTTCCTAAGCCCAACTATTGCAAATGCATTTCTTGCGCAAATCATTTTTTTATTTTATTATTGCGCAAAGCAAGATAATACAATCACGATTTGTTGATACACAGTAGTAACTTTTTGCTATTTACGGTATTATTAAATGGATCATTTAAAAACAATGAAAATTCTCTCACGGTGGTTTTCTTTGTATTTAAAAGATATGTTATTCTAAGATAGAGTAAAGAATTATTTGCTTCAGCAATTTGTTTGCATAAATGTTTGTTTTACCATTAGGTACACATTTTCTCGACTACTTCATGTTATATCTTGGAAGAAAAACATAGCAGATGTTATTTGTAATTTAGATTTATTTTTGAATTCAAGAGACGCCGAGTATATTGTAACGTATAGTCATTAATTTTCTACAAACACGTAATTCAATTTGTGTCAGTTTTGAATTTTTTGATGTGTTAAATTAAAAACTTTAATCCACACATATTTCTTTGACTCAAAAAAATAAATATCCAATTCTTTGTTTAACTTGTGCAAAAATGTTGGCAAAAAATAATATGTCCATGTGCTATGTTTAGTATGAAAGAGAGGATGGCATGGGTGAAAACGTCGTGACTTCCATCCTTATAAACTTTCTCAAAGACATTGAGTACAAAACCATTATAGTGGTGTGTAATAGAGATAGTGATAGAATAAAATACATGTATGTGTCTCTTAAAAACTTGTATTTTTTGAGAAACGATATAGTAGAAAATTACCGACGTTTTGTGTTTTTGTCATATTTCTTTCGATTCAAAGCTTTCGTGTTTTCTAAAATGGCTGTCTATTTTGTACATGGAAAATATCAATAGCTTATTATGGCGTGTTGCCGACATACCGTATTTGACCAAAGATCTCGATATACACATCAAAACAAGAATGTTAGATAAAGAAGAGAAATAATCGATGTGATCCAAGTCATAGAAGGTATTAATTTCGGTATAAAAAACAATATAAAACCAGATTAATTGACATAAAAATGTTTTAAAAAAATAGGTAAGCACAACTAAAAACCGACGATTCAATTCTGCAATTAACACTGTATTTCATATTTATATATGAAACTTTAAAATAAAACTAAATTATTCAGCTATAATAACAATATAACTTCTGTTGGTTAAGCGAAAATATTAACGCTAAAGAAATATCAATACTGCATTTGACTGCAAATAATATTAAAGATACCATTTGCTCATGATAACATATTATAACACCTCACATCTCAATAATTCGTCAAAAAATAGTTTTTCATATATGTAAGTACATATGCCGATTCACGATGAAAAAATGCACAATAAAAGAATTTTAACCACATTTTTCCAGCTTTACTTAAAGCAATGCGACTAATTGTCTTTAATATTATGAAATAATTTAACACAGAAAATATGTTTATTGTATACATTTATTAAATGATGAAATACAAAATGTATGAAATGATAGTGACGATGTAGTCTCTGTCGTCTTCTGTAAATAAAAATTGTCTTGTAGTATTTCGAAACATTTTTTTCTGTGCAAAATAAACTACTTCAACAAAAAAAAAGATTAGCAGCAAAGATGTTTAATTAGATAAGAAGTTAATTATAATTCAGTATTAAACGTAATATACATACGCACTGCTTACGAACTTTTTTACATTTTAAACTCTTACTCTAATTAGTAGATTAAAAGTTCGGTTTAATGTGTTTAATAAATTAGCATACTAAGCACTTTCATCGAAGGGAAAGAAAGCAATTAATTTTGTCATTAACACCTAATTGATAACAGTTGCTCAACTTGTTCAGATATATAAGTGATTAATAAGGCGTACGAAATCCTGTTTCGCGAATTAAAAAAATTCAACATCGTCATAAAATGTTCGCAATAATTGTGTGTACGACTATATTATCTTATCTCTAGCAAAGGAATAAATTATTATTACTGCAAGCCTTCCGGAATGAATTATACTATAAAACAACGGCGGGGTCCTGAATTTAAGCCAAAGTCTCTGTGACCGCTTCACAATATGAGAAGCAAAATAATTGTACGTGTTCTCGTGTTGTGTCTAAGCCTGGCAGGAGTGGTGCAAGGTAATTAATGTACACAAAAACATTCATCTCTCTTACTGAATTATTTGACTGAATCTGAACAAGATTATATGAATATGGAAATTTATTATAAATAACGGCTTTTTCGGTGAAGTGTGTGCCTATAAAAATATTTCTTGGAATTCTCATGGTTAAGGGTAAGAGTCATAGTCTACAGAGACACCTACAATCAAGATAATTTATTAAATTGCTTGTGTACAAAAAATCTTTTCATTGATAGAATTCATATTTTTTTCAATAAATTCAATCTCAACCAAAAGGCACTACTTATTTTCGAAAAAAATATTAATCGTTAACAAAAAATCAAGTATATCAATAATTACATTGAGTTTTTATTTTTTTATAAATTCTCCATTTGACGGATACTATTTCAAAATTCAACTAGATATAAATATCAAATAAAATCTGAAAAAAAAAATTAAAAACTTAATTGATGTATTTGATTTTGTTAAAGTTTAGCATTTTTTTCGAAAATAAATGTGCATTTTGGTTGATATGCGATTTTTTATTTAAAGGTTGGTAAAAATCTCTGCCTATTTTTCCTAACATTATTAGGGTCAAATCAGCATAATAGATATTACCTATTAAACATAGATATCCAGACTAGAGACTTTATCTCAAAAGCTCAAGTTTTCATTTGTTGTTTTTTCACGACTATCAATTTGTTTCAAACCAATTTCTGGCAGAGCATTGACAAATTGTTTGTTATTCTGTAAATGTGTTAATTTTCATAAATTGAATTTTAACATTTAACAGCTTGAAATAAAAAAAATATAGTATTTCAAATATGAATGTACGTTTTTTTGCGATCTCACCAAGGCTTTCTCAGTGAGTTGTTATGAAATTGCTTTTCTCAGAAAAGTCTTTGAAATAATTGCAAATCATCCTATTACGTCTCGGAACTGTTGCAGATTCTTTTGAAAATACATACAGTGTTTTATAAGAAAGGTTGATATTTAACAATTAATTAATTAATTAATTATTAATAAAAACCATATTAACAGTTAATGATCATTGATAGGCGAGTAAAATGCATATAAAATAAATACTAAATTTATAAAAATACTTTTACCGTAAATTCCGACAAATGTAGAAATTGTATAGTTAGTTGGTGATTATGTTTGTTGTATTAAGTCTATTAGTAAAACTAACCATAGTCTGCCATAAGTTGTTTGTTTTATAATGACTGATCTTATTGGGAAACGACAAACAATTATCGGGAGCCACACTACGACATTATCTATCTTCTTATTTTATAATTGTTATTAAATCAAATCAGTTATTGAAAAAATACTTTCAAGTTAAGATTGTTTACTGATAAATTCGAGTAATGATTCGGTTGACACCAATAATTGCCAAAATATATCAAATAATTTAGTTTAAAAATTTTGCCAACCATTGTAGAAAGTGATATATCTGGCAACGTTTTAATACAAGCAGAAATACTATGTAAATAATTAATGTTTTTATCTACATTGAAATATTTTATGTAAATAAATTTATAAATATATTGCTTTAATTAAAACCTTAAAGCAAAATATGGTATCTTAATTAAATTATAAAAACAGTTTTATGAAACACAAATATAAAGCGAAAAAGAGCACACAAAAATGGAGTTTAAATTATATGTATAGAATAACAAAAAACGTGGTTTACGAATATCAAGGCGTCAGAGATAATTTTGAATAAATAGTCGCTAAATTAATTATGTTTTTCCAAGTATTTATGAAAGTCGAAATAGTCGGTTACTGATTCCTTTCAAAATAAAAAAAATAAATGTACTTTCGTTGAAAAAAAAAATGTTTTGCGTATTATTGACTGGGTAGAATTAATATAAGCTTCTTTCTTCGTCTTTGGCCATATTCGATTCATTGACCATATTCGATCAACAACCCTGGATTGAATTTCAAACATTATACACATTTATGATTTAGAATTTGATGGTGTGCGGTGCACACATAGTAAAACCTGAATATACGCCCCAGTTAAAAGTTAAAATTTCACATAACCATGGAAGAAATATCGTCACCGTAATGATAAGAGTATTATTTGTATATGAAAGCCCACTTTGGTCAAGATATAACGCTTTCGGGCTTCTGTTTCAAGCGGGCTAAAACCTACAAGAGATATTTTGCACATATCTATTATTGCTTATTTAATACAATTATTATAAAAAATTAAAAAATCTTTTAAAAGAATGTCTAAAAATTTGTTTCTTTCTATTTATTGAAAGGCAATTAATGCATTTTTTTTTGAACTTTCAGGCGATGAACAAAACTCAGATACGTTTGACTTAAAAGACACTCGTGTAGTTGGAGGATCAACTGCAGCAGATGGCGCGGCGCCCTACCAAGCGTCAATTCGTGATAATCAATATAACCATTTTTGTGGAGGAGCAATCATAAGCTCGAGATGGATTCTCACGGCAGCCCATTGTGTAGTTACGTAAGAAAATTCTATATCTTACGCCAGTAACACTAGTTGGTAATGAAATATAATAACGATAAGTACTAATATAATAAAGATGCGTAATTTAGTTCCTGGGTAAATTAAAGTAAGCTCTTCATGTTGATTTGTAAATAAAAACTATTTTTTATCATTGAACGCCTTTGGGTAACATAATCTTTGCTAATACAGTACGTATATATTATATTATATATGCAAGAAACGCATATTAAAAAAATGAGCGAACTCTTTTCGTTAATTGTCTTAATTTTCAAATAATTATATAATGGTACAAAAAAAACTTTTGTAATTCTTTAAAAATTTCATCAAATAAATATAATTATATTTAATATATACACATATAATTATTAACGAAAACACTATTTTGTGGAAAGCAACAACATATGAAATGATTGCTTCTACAAATCATCCACAAAACAACGAAATACTTTATGTTTTACTAAAATAAAAATTTCGTTCAACTTATATATTATTATATTTTGACTGTAGTTAGTCAAAAGGAAGAAACTCTCAGTTTTTTCAAAATATCATTTGTTCAATAAACACAATTGATATAACTTTAACCACCTTCAAAATGATGTACGCTGCAAATGCCTAATAATTGACTAAATTAGACTTTTAAGCAGCGGTGGGCTGCCAACACCTTAACAAGGGGCTCGTTTAATCTCAAAGCAACTTTCAGTGGTCTCGGAAAGTAGTGATTTTTTATTTCTCCTATAAAATTATATGCAATACTTAAATAAGTGATCGATTATTACTTAATACACTTAAATATGTAACAATATGCAATTTTCCGTAAAATTATCAATCTTAATGGGTAAAAATGTACTACTGTGAATACTAAAGCTTTCGTAGATAAAATATATGTCAGAAATTGCAGTTATATACTAATTTGATCTGAGATTATTGTTTTTTCTGAAATTAACAAGGGGCTCTCCGGCCTTGCCATAATTTAACAAGGGGCTCGCGCGAGCCCCTCCGAGCCCCCTCCAGCTCACCCTTGCTTTTAAGTCTTATAAAAGAAGGGCATGTGAATGTTGTGACCACGAAAAATAGCAAAGGGTTTTCTCAAACCACATAAGATTGGCTATATAAAAATACAAGGTTGTTTATTTTATATTTTTTCTTTGACTTAAAATCATTAAAATCGTCTTTTGTGCCTATTGTAAACATCGATTTGTTTTTTTAGCGGAAGGCCTGCATTTGTTGTGGTCGGAAGTAACACCCTTAATCCAAACGGTGTCAGATATACAGTCTCCAGAATGCTTGGAAACAGATTGTACAGTAACATCTCTCATGAAAATGACATTGGTCTTTTACAAGTCAGTAGTTCCATAGTGTTCAACAACCGTGTTCAACCAATCGCTCTATCGAAGACAGTAGTTGAGAATGGCACTTCGCTTATGCTGACAGGCTGGGGAAGATTACAGGTAAGCCGTCATATTTAATTGATGCTACTGTAAACTCACTCTATTGTAAACGATATGTTAACGAATAATATTAAAAACTTATTCAAAAACATATTTGCTTGAATCCATTAAATTAAATTGTTGAACGAGATAAGAACGAAGTTTTTAAAAATTGATCACCAATCTTAATAATGTATTTGTAAAAAATAACCAGAAATTATAAATCGAAACTTAATAAAACAAACAATATCTTTATTAAAATATTTCTATATTATACTTTTGAACACAACCATAATGTAAGGGTATTATTTGCAAACACGACTCATTCCAAAATGGTTAAAAAATTAATCTTGGATTTCATTTTGTAAAAAAAATATACATTTTAAAAGTATTTTAAGTTTTACATTACTTTGGAATGATATTTTGTGTTATCAAAGTGTGTGAGAAATATTAATAGTAATTGAAAATCATTTCTAAAAATACTTTTAATAAATTTATATTTATTTACTAAATTACATTCATTATTTATGTTTAAACGACTTCGGAATAAGGCCGGTTTGCAAATAACAGCCTCATATCAACAAAAACTATTAATCTTAATTTGTCTTTTGCTTAACTATGCGCTGAAGTTTTCATGTGCATGTTAAAGTATGACTAATTTGTACTTTTTGCTGAGATCTATGGCAATGTCTTTCGGTTGTTTTTTTTGATAATTTCAATAAAATTTACATAATACTAAAAGGAAACCAACCAATTAATTTTGTCATCACTAAAATACTTTAATCAAATAATTATATAACGTATATTCAACCAGCTACGATGAAAAAACTTCACAGAAATTATATAATATTTAGACAATGAGATATTTTTATTGACAGTTAAATACTTACTTTAGATTTCAGGTATTTGTGTATGTTATATTTAAAACTGTTGATTAATAAGCTTTGATTGAGAAATATATTTTTCACACATCGTCAACAATGTATTTATAGCATTATATTCAGATTCACAATAAAAAAAAACACGATCACAAGAATGATTTTAATCCCTTGCTTTCCGATTTCAACCAATACAATTCATTGATTTTATTCATGCTATAGCTCTTAAGCTACATTAATAGAGTACATAAATACATCAAATTAAGGAGTTTATGCAATAGTAGTAACGATTAAGAGTTTGTAAAATTTGTGTTGTGTGAAATAAGAAGTATTGTTTTATCATGAGTGATGTAATGACACAAAAACTCACATTTAAAAACACCAAATAGCAAAGTAAAAACTGAATAAGAGCAAATATTTTAATTTCATTAGTTATATGCAAATATTAATCAAAATGTCATCAGGTATTTGTTTGTGATAAGAGTTTGTAGACTTAATTCTAAAGTCACAGTAGAGGTGAAGATAAAAAGGGCACAGTGACAAGTTAACTGTGTTTATTTTAATTCAACATTAAATATTATTTGTTATTTTGTTTTAGCATCCTGGAAATCCTTCCAATACCTTACAGACGATCATTCTTAAATCATTAACAGTAGCAGAATGCCGATCAAGGCTAGTGACATTCAACAGCATTTATAACTCCCAAATTTGCACGTTTACAAAGATGGGAGAAGGCGCCTGTCATGTATGTACATATTATATTTATATGTATTTTTTTATTCAATCTTTAAAGACTGAAAATGTATACAACGACATCAATATATGTGTAAGAAAAACTTAACGTTATTTAACGACCGATAAAAGTTTAAAATAACCTTTTGTAAAATATCTGCATTAATAATGGCTTATTTTTTTAAAAAACGTGCAATGTCAATTCATTTTAAGTGAGTTTATTTCCCATGAATAGTAATGATAAATTCAAGATTTTCCCTTCAAATAGATAAACAATATCATGCTAAAGTATGTTACCGTTTACCTTTTGTGAAGACTACATACAGCATTAAATACAATTATTAAAGCTTACAAATACAACAAATTTTCAAATTGCCATATGTTCTAATACTTAGTTTTACGACGTTTTCTAACTTTCACAAAAACATATAATTTAAATCAAATAGCAAAAAAGGTGTTGTAAAAGCACTAACAAAAAAATACTAAAATGCCACCTCTTGTGAAGAAATTTTATTACATGAACAAAATGCCTACTGATTGATCACTAAGTTATGATTTCATTTGTGAAATTGCTTGTAGTAGAAAATAATCTTTCGCTGGGTAATGAAGTATGGAGTATAGTTTTTAAAACATTTAACAGATAATCTATTTTAAAATTTATTTCAGGACTCAACATATGAAAAATCATAATGTATGTATATGAATAATTCAGTCTTTAGTGTTTTTTTAGTTTGATGTGTAACCAGAGAATCTTATTAAAAATTCCAAACAATGATAAACCAAAATATGATATTTTAATCGCATCTGTCAAAGAAGACTGACTATTAAACTACATACATGTTATCTTGTTGCATTTGTAACTAAGATTATTTCAAATCAAAGAATTACCGTTTTGAATGAATAGTAAAAATTCTTGAATGTATTTCAATTCTGATTACTAACTTGAAAAAACCATCTCAGAATGTCGCAAATTCAGCAAAACCAAGTTTTTAAAAAGCATTAAGCATACATACCTCATAAATAAGTTTCCGACAATTCAATTTTTTTTTTATCTTTTGTTGTTTTAGGGTGATTCTGGAGGCCCTTTAGTGGGTAACGGAGTTCTAGTCGGGATAGTTTCATGGGGTTATCCTTGTGCAAGAGGCTACCCTGACGTGTTCAGCAGAGTGAACTCTTTTTTGGAGTGGATAAGAACAACAAGCGGACTGAAAAACTTATAGAAGCGATAAATTTACATGACCCTAAAAAAAGTTTTATTGAAACAAAACTTATCTGTGACTCCTGATTAAAATTATATGAATAAAGATAATAAGCTGCAATTTGTTTGTATATTCTATGAACCACAGTTTTTTTTTTATAAAATAAAGGTATCTATTAGGGCTTATACAAAAACCGACTTTTGAAAAAACCGGTTTTCGAATGTCAATATTGTTCGAAGTTTTACAAAAAATGGATTACTCGATTAAAATAGCGAAAAAGGTTCATTTTTATGTTTTTTCTTTATATACATAATAATACACAACAATAAATTATTTGGTGTTACTCTTCAGAAAATATTATTCAAGAAAACACTTAGCGTCCACTGATCGTTTTGTAACAAAATTTCCTGATATCGAAAATATCCTAATGTAATGTGATAATATAATGTGGTGCAAATGGTCCTTAAAGCCATCAAATAAAAAATCCAAATATTCTGTCCTTTTGTTTATAGACTCCTTTATGGAAAATTCGGCACAACCGGTTACGAAGATGAAAAACCGGTTTTCGAATGTCACGAATTTAGCAAAAAAAAAAACTTTTAAACCGGTTTTTGAAAAACGACAAGCCCTAGTATGTATAATATTGAGTGTATTGTAAATTACAATCGTTTAGAAATTTCAGCGAATATATTCAAATAAAAGAGCAACGGTTGGATGAATTAAATTAACATGAATAAATTAAGATACAAGTGTAGTATTATTAGGACTAAAAAACGACCACGACAAGATTTATGACATTAAGGATCACGTAAAAATCTTTCATAGTTGCGGTAAATGTTTATGGTACAGTGGAACTTAATCTTGGTTTTTAAAGAATGTTGATTCTACTGCATTTTTTATATTTTCTAAGAATTAACTCTATTTTATTGGTGTTATTATACAAAGTTAAAGTATCTTGTCGTTTATTATAATGTTTTTTTTGAAAAATATGATTAATGGCTATCGCTTAAATTGTACATATCTAAAATACGAGAATTGTGAGAACATAATAATAAATACTAGTTTGGGTTTACTTTATCAAAGCACAGCAGAAAATTCCCATAACTATGGAAATTTATTACCTGATAGCAAAGCGTTTTGAAAATTCGACCGATTTCACGGTCGGTTCTTGATAGTTTATGGTTTCAACGGATAATATTTATAGTATACATACATATATACTATTCTACCGACATCAGTAAAATTCTCAAGATTAGTTATCATATACTTATAGTGAAAGCTTTGTGAAGGGTTACTTGTAAAAATAAATAACAAAGCAGTATTACTATGTCTTTCAGAACAGAAGCTCAAAGTCTACAAATATAAAAAATACTATTATAAAAATACTCACAAAGTTTACATTTGGCATAGTTTTATAAAAATAAACAAGTTAACAGACGTTGACTACCATGATCTCACGTGTTTAAGTTTCAGAACGATCAGCATTTATCATTCGATTCATCGATTTCTGTTTGAATGCATGCATGTTTGTGATATCTAAAAATTACTTATCACAAAAATTTTGTAGAGATACCCAAAAAACATATATTTTGCAAACGTATAATCTAATCCTAAAAATAGTCTGAAGGAAATTGAATTTGGTTACAATAAGTATTAATCTAAGTATCTTTTATTTGCGATCCGGATTCATTTTAAAACATGAACCATTTACTGTGGCTTTAGTGAATAAAATTACATTTTAGAAAATATTTTCAATATATTCAATAGTTTTATATCAATTAAATAGTGTGAAGAGAATATTCTTCCTTCCTCAATCGATAAGCAACAAGAAACAGTAATCTATTGAAAAAAATACTATCCGATGATAAAAACAAATGAAGATTTTCTATAAAAGAGAAGATACCAGTTGTCTTTTCATAATCATTTTTTGATCTTAAATCATGAAGGTTCTTTTAAACAGTGTTTTGGTATTTATACTAGTTAGCTACTATGGCGGTAAGTGTTATAATATTTTATACAATAAACATATTAATAAATTGAGAATATTAGTGACTTATGATAATTCGGATTAAAAAATAAATCCAAGGAACTTATCATCTTCACTTTTCTTACCATATTATCCATGAAATAAATGCGTACGGGTTTCCCGATTGAATTATTAAAGTTTATGTTCACAATCATAAAAAAAGGTTTCGTATTAATTCGGTATATTTGATAAAAGTTGACTTTTAGAAAATAAATAATATTCGTCCATATTTTAACCCAACGATCACATGACATATTTTTATAACAAAAATGTCTAAAATGTGTCTATAATTCTTAGCATAACTTAAGTACACTCATAAATGATATAATTTTTCTTTTTTTCGAAAGCGCAAATCAATAACAGTGTTGTTATAAAAAAATATGAAACAACTCATTTGTCAAGTTGAGTAATTTTAATCTAAATAGTTTGTTATTTTTATATATACAGAGTAAACGGAAATAAAATAAAAAAAGAAACACAAAACCAAAGCTTTGCGGTATACAATCGGTTTATAAGTATTTTTGCCATGAAAACAAAATATTGTGTTTACTATTTCAGTCGTAGCAAAGGCACTATTAGACCAATATTCTACGAGTCGTGATATTGAGTCGGAAGAAAATATATTATTTGGTCTACCGCCGGATGCAAGAATCGTTGGAGGAAATGACGCCCCTGACGGCTCAGCGCTCTATCAAGTATCATTAAGAACAAAACAAGACTTCCATTTTTGTGGAGGCAGCATTCTGAATACAGAATGGATATTAACAGCGGCACACTGCTTGAATGGGTAAGACCGTTGTTATTTCTTCTAATCTAATTTTGATTTCTAACGGTTTTATGCCTATCGGCCAACTTATAACAATACACAACCTAAATCGATATTAAGATAATAAAAACAACATTTTGTGTTATGTCTGTTTATTTAAAGGTATAGTATTTTATATAAAACTCTCCATTTTTTAGCATTTTATTATATAATCTAAAATACCACTTCCAATGAACTGTTTAAAGTATAATAAAAATGTGCGATTGGGTTATGTGACATGTCGTGTAAAAATTGTTAATTTCAAAAATAATACCATTTGTTTATTAACACACACTAATTCAAGGTGGTTATTATTAACACTTTTTTTTTTGATTATTAAATGCCATACATTTATATAAATAGAATCATATTAGTAAAAACACAATATTCCTTTGTACTTCATTCCACTTTATTTAATATGTCAGGACCGGTTTCGCTCATTACGAGCATCGTCAACGGACGATGTTGACGATGCTCGTAATGATCAGTTGACGATGCTCGTAATGAGCACAACCGGTCCTGACCTATTAAATAAAGTGGAATGAAGTACAAAGGAATATTGTGTTTTTACTAATATGTGTATATATACAGTGAACACCCTGAAAGTGATAAATGGAATCATTTGTTTACAATTGTAAAACTGTTGAGAGTTACTTATCTTTTAAAAAAAATATGTAGACCAATATTTTTTGCCAACTTTGTCTTTACAAAGTTATTTAGCAATCAAATCAACCTATAGTATGTTCTGTGTATTTTTCGTGTGTGCAGAAACAGGCCGGAAAATGTGATTATCGTCGTTGGCACTCACAAAATAAAAGGATCTGGGAAACGATTCGAGGTAGAAAAACTGATTGTACATTCAGAATTTGATCCTTCACGTATTGAAAATGACATAGCAATGGCGCGTGTGAGGGGACTGATTGAATTCAGCGAACGCGTTCAGCCAATCAATCTCCCTGATCATAATACTGAAAGTGGCGTAGCGCTGACTCTAACTGGCTGGGGGACAACCGCAGTAAGTAAAACTCAATGTCATATATTTTATATATTTATATAAATATACACCAAGCTTTACCCGAAATCAAAAAGTTTCATTCAAGCTAAAAATATATATTGACATTTTTTTTGTTTGTTTTTGTTTGAACAAAGATTGTTGATGTTACTAGCAATATAAGTATCTACTAAGGAATGTGCTTTGTAGGAAAATACAAGTTTACCATTTGATTTGATATACCGTCTTATGCATTTAAGTGGATTTTGTTTTACTTAGTAACAAAATTATATTAATTCAGTTCATAGATTTGATCTCTGCGCTCTTAAAAGTTTTCTTTCATCTAAGACTAAGTTATGCTAGCACTGATTTTCTCGCAAGTAAGACTTTTGTTGTTTTGGTATGTCATGGTAAACATTTCCATTACGCACAGTTTTATAACATTCGAAAATATTAAGAAAATTATTTAAAATCGCACAAAGTATTTTTAATTGTCTAGAAATTAAATACATATTAATTATTATATTTCTTTTTCTTTTTAATCCTTGCTCGCTTACATTGTGGCGCAAATGGCTTCCAAATGGTGACGTCTCATTTCTACAACAACTGGTTGCTACTCAGTTGTTAAACCTCTCTTTTTTTTTTTTTTAAATAGTAAGGATATAAAAGAAAGGGCTAAGACAAGACTAGTCGTTAGCGAATTTTTCACAATTTAGTATTTAGAGGATGGTAGCGGTTTTTTAAACATCACAAATATCCATGACTTCGAACATTGACGAAAAAATTGCAAAAATTATAAACTTAATGCAACTACAACCCGTGAGATCCGTCAAGGAAACCAACAACGTTGACCACTGCGCTACGGAACTGATTAAATAATTAATAGATTTATAAATTATATTTCAATATACTAAATTACACTAATTGGTTTGTATTTTTCAGTTTTGCTAAACAACAATCACTGGAAGAATGTTTATTAAATTTTAATATTATGCGTATTATATGATATAAAAAACTTTATATACGCGATTTAAATTTTATACGAACAGATCACCTACGCGAGCGCCGTTGCGGATCTAAATTTAATATTATACAAGCCTCGGAAAATGGTTTGAAGGGCCCGGCAGTTAGGGATTGTGGGAACTCTTGACTATCAAAATTGAGATTGGCAGACAGGGAAAAAGGCCAAATAAATACTGACTGATCGTTATTTTTCCAGAAATTCGCAAAATTTTATACAGCAAAGAAAACTCACATAAATAAAACAAAAAAAAAATTTTGTGCAAATAACTTTTTAGCATATAATCTTAAAAGCATTTTCTAGTCAATTTTGTACCACCGAGAATGATCGCCCGAATAAAGTTTATTAAATTTTTGCGTATTTAAAATATGTTATTTTAATAATCAATCAGTATACCAATTAGCATATATACATATTTTTTAGCTAGTCCGGTTCCGTAGCAGAGTAGTAAATGCTTTTGGACAAATAACTCACTAAGTTGAGTGCGATTCCCTGAATAAAATCTAAATATAAGCAGACGTTCTCAAACTATTTAATTATACTAACTTATACTTTTCGTTTTCACTGTTCAGTTACGAAATAAATTTAGATAAAAAGATTTATTGCCGTCATAAAGTGACGGGGAAAAATCTGCAAGTATAAGCCAAAAAAAATATTATTAATTTACTTAAAAAAAATTAATATTGTTATATATGTACCTTTGACAATTGAGGTGTCTAGTACCAAATATGGTCATGTTGGTTTTACTTTATTTTTCACAAAAGCCGGAAATTTGTTTGATTACTTTTGAATGTAATTTAAATGCAAATTATCTTTAATAACAATAAAAACCCAGACATTAAACGTCATCAATTAAACGTTAAGGGTTTACATAATTAAAAAAACTAAATGATATTCTGTTAGCTGATTCAAATACTGTGATGTGATTGGCTCTCAATGACTTGGCCGGTATGATTAAAAGATGCCTTTAACTTGGTAACTTTTATAAGTAAAATTATTAATGAAAGTTGATTTGTAGTACAATTTTGAAAGTGAAACATAATATATTGAATTATTAGTATGAAAAAATCCTGCCGGAATTAATAAAAAGTGTACATACAAAAAAAACATGACTTGGCCGTTTTTTATACTGGATACCTAAATTATATGATAAAGGAATATCAATGTTTTTTTTATAACTCATATTTTGCATTAATTAACAATGGTCACTAGATACACGAAATCATCTATCCCGAAAAAAAATCACATGTTTTTTCATCAAAAAAATATAAAAACCGCATTGATTGAATTGGCATTTACTTGGTAGAAATCAATTGTTATAAGGCGAAAATAGCAAAGTATAATAAAGTAATATTGATTTTAATGTCGAATTCACTTTACCAAATGGTCATTACTAGCGGAATATTATATATTTAGTTATACCGATAGTGTAAAACCGAAATAACTTTTAAAAATATCTTGTGGTACTAAAAAGTGAACAACTTTCTTGTATTTTTATCGATTTTTCGAGCTGGGTAAGGCCGTATATTAAATATGAATAAAAATAATGAAAAACCTATCTCCCTTACGTAAAATTTTTTTTCATAAAAGTCACCCGTCAGTAACTCAGAGAGCAAACGTATTAGGAAAAATAAGATTATTTACAACACCGCAGTTGTTTCGCTGTTATGAATATATACGTCATGGTTTGCGAAAGAGTTGTTTAAAAAAAAACTTTTTTTCAGTATCCCGGATTTCCTGCTAACAATCTGCAAATCATCGTTTTGAAATCGATATCTGTAAAAGAGTGTCAAGAAAAAATGAAAAATATAAATACAGTCATCGATACTCAAATCTGTTCCTTCACAAAAGTGGGAGAAGGCGCGTGTCATGTAAGTTTTTCAATTAGTTCTTTTTAAATCCATGTCCGTTCCCAAATGTGGAGCATACGTATTTATAATGAGGATATCTCAACAAATGTTTTTTCTATGAATTGCCTGTGACAGGACGGTAAGTTAGTCGTGATGTCCCGTTATTTTAAGATTGAAGTGACGGGTTGAAACTTTCTGACATCACACAATGATAAAAATGCTCTTCTTACCGAACTAATGAAATCCGAAACGCAATACAACGTTATTTGTAAATAAAGTTGCTGATGAATGATTTGGATGGTACTAAACCAACATGTCAGACGAAGCCAACGGATCCGGTTGATGGTTGAACCGTCTCTGGTAATTCTTTTCATTCGCTAAGCAGACCTGGACTTTAACAGATGATATCATTTACCCTAAACAATAATTAAGTCTATCTAAGAACTGATCAAGCTTGAAGAGGCCGCCTGCTATAAAGCAACAACGATCAGGAAAAGAGGCGAATTCTTGGCGCGATGCAAACATCACCATGTCGTAACCCACTAATTACAATTGTTGGTGGGTTACGATTAGGGCTTGCAATTTACCGTCGAATTGCAATTACCGGTAAACGGTAAATAATTTTACTCATTATCGGTTTACCGGTTATTTACCGGTAAATGAAAAAATAGATCTATATTGATTAGATGATTAAAATATAATATAACTGTATGCCTTTACTTTTACTTTTTTATACTTTTACTAAAAACGGTGTCTTAGATTGAAACCTAAATAATTTTAAATACGTTTCAGGTAAATAATGTCATATAAATATTTCATTAATTTTTATATTGTTGTTATTTATTGCTAACTGAAGCTTTTCCTCCAATGTTAATAGTTGGACTATTTATATTTAATCTTTATTTCTGTATTTTTGTTCAGAAATAATATTTTTATGATCCTTTGAAAATTCATACTTAATTATATCTTTGATTTTCCTCCTGCACTCTTTATTATTTTGTCACATTTTTTACATTCTCCGAATTGGCCAGCTTTCACTCAATTAAAATATTGCCATACTTATGTTTTGTCCGTTACTATACAAAACAAAATGTTTATTAAAAAAATATTATATATAGAAAAACAATATTTACAAATTTACATTTTGAATTTTGCAAATAAACAAGAATGCAATATGCAAACAAAGAAGAATATGTAGCAAAATACGTATGTTTTTAAAATACACTTCAGTTTGAGTCCTAAAGCAAGTATGTAGGATCAGCTACAGAGTTTGAGCGGTCACTGCGATGGTGATGACAGTTGACACCAGTATGACCACTAAAATCTGTGTTTTAATGTTACCAGAGTCTAAAAAACGAATCTCTTAATTTATTACGGATATTTACAATAAACTTTCGTTGTAATATGATTGTATTTATCCTTGATTCGCGGTAAAATAATTTTCGGTAATTACCGATGGTGTGTTTTGGATAATTTACCGGCAAACCGGTATTGCAAGCCCTAGTTACGATTTATAGCATTTTGTCGATCGATATATAAATATTATTTCTATTATTGAATGTATTTGTTACAGGGTGATTCTGGGGGTCCTTTGGTAAACAATAATAGCATTGTTGGCGTTGTTTCTTGGGGAAAGCCGTGTGCAGTCGGCTTGCCTGATGTATTCACAAGAGTGTATTCCTTCACAAAGTGGATACGAAGCAATATGAAAAGTGGACAGATCATTTAAACTAATGGAATATAATATATCCATGTACAGTAATACAATGTTTTTTTTTACAATCGTTAAAAAGCTGTATAAAACAACGTTTCTTGTTTTAATTGTTCTTTGAAATCTTCAAATACTGTAAAAATCATAACACATCGCGACCCGAGTATTACAAGGTTCTAAGTGGAAATTTTTGACGAAACAGAAATAACAATGCGGCAGTCTTCCAAGTACCATTATTGGTTTATATTGTTATTTTTGTTTCGTCAAAATTTTTCACATATAAACTTATAATACTCGGGCCGCGACATAAAAAACCTTTTAAACGCAGTCTATATGTAAATGAACTTATCAATGTATACATTATCTGGTTTATTCAGTTACAATATACACGAGAGAAAACAATATTTACAGCTACACAGACGTATGTATTTATTGTTCACAAACTTAAAAATTACCACTCGTGTACTTATAGTGTTGTTAGCCAGTCTCCACTGAAGTGCACACGCAATCACGCAGTGTTTGTGTTTGAATGATATCTGAAAATACACATAACTTTGTTGATTGTTCTCATTCCTATCCTATTTCTTTTCAACATAATATTTCACCTAACCTAACCTAACTGTAAAATGATTTATATTTTGACTAGCACTTGTCAGTATATTAACAAAGCCTTAGCCATACTGTCATTTATACTCTGTCGGATACTAGAGTGAGTTATTTCACTTACATACATTGAGTAGTATAAGTGAATGTGAATGCAAATAATTTAAGCTTCAATTAAAACTACTACCTATTTGACATTAATCATTAAATTAACTAGTAAATGGACACATTTATGATTATACAATCGACAGATATCTTAACAATTATTTCTACTATTAAAATTAATTTTATGGTTTGCCGTGGTATTGAATCAAAACATAGCCAAGCGGTCTCCAACAGGTAGTCCGCGATAAAATTTTGGTGATTTGCGTAGTTGTTTTAGCAATATCAATGGAAGTTGGAACCAATGATAAACTAATGCATTTCAAGAACGCAGCAAGAAATATCGCATTTATGCATCGCTTTACTCATACAAGTGTTATTATCATTTAAAAATATTTAAAAAATTATAATCATTGTAAATACATGTCTGCATATTTCAAAAAAATACATAAGTGGTTCACGGGATCGCACTGTAATTCGTTAAAGTTCACTACAGTTAAACTAAATAGCGTACTAAAATTTGTATATATTTGGAGCATGAATTGTCATTGCTTGTGACCAATTTTGAAATTAACTCTGGCTTAAATAATGTATGTATTCCAAGCAGGGTTGCCAGGCGTCCCTATTTGAACGGGACTATCCCGAGCTCAATCGACAAATCCCGAGTCCCACATTGCATGTCTCTCTATAATCCCGACCTGCACATGTATAAAAGTTTTCGAAATAGTGAATTTCCCGATCTGTGATTTTGAAGATTTGTCAACCCTGATTCCAAGTGAACTATTGGCAACTAAAACTACCTTTGCTTAAATCAAATTGAAATAAACAAGTCATGCACTTAATTAGATATAAAAATATACGCAAAAATTTTCATTAATCTAATATGTATGAATCAAGTACGGTATTTTTCACGACTCACAGCCCTGGAAAATACCAAAAAATCATTAAAAACCTGCCAAATTAATTACGTCTTGAAATGTCTATTAAAGAAAAGAAAAATACAAACTAAAAATATTTCCTTTAACAAATAACAGGAAATAAACACAAAAGAAACAGAAAGTTTATTATTAAGTGACTTTTTCGCAAAATTGAAATTTGAATACCACACTTGAATTGTAATAAAATGAGTTTTTCTTTTGAGTGTTTTATTAGCTAAAACAAAAACGGGGGCAGCAATACTTTTTACATTTTTAAGATAACTTTACTTAATTAAAAAGGCTTTCACGACGACGGTAATGCGAAACTTTCTGGGTGGCGAAAAAAATTCTGCGGAATCTTAGTAAGGAGGGAAAACTTGATTCAAGATGGCGGAACTCGTTTTATTTCGGTCCACAATGACGCATATTTGCCTACAAGAATAATCACTTTAAGTTGACAATGATCACGGGAAAATACCACTGCTCCTGTGCTGGTAACAAAAGAAAGAAAGAGGTAAGAATTTTGATAAGAAAAAAAAAACATAAATTTTGAAAATATATTTTTTTTTATATTTCAGATATGAAATACAACAACATTGGATGATGAAGCACCTTTATATTATATATAATCTTTACGTTTGCCAAAATATTTTTCAATTTAGAATTGAGTGATTCGTATTTTGACAGTCCCCCGATGTGACAAGTTAGTAAGAGATTGGCTGTACCGCGGGTCTGGGTTCTATTTCCGGTAAGGTCAATGACAATTTTTTTTCTTCAATTAAAATATGAGATCTTAAAAGATATGCGTGTTTGTAATGTCAATTCTCATCGAGATGATTTTCAGTCAAATAAATCAAATAAATCTCATCAATTTTATCTCATAAGATCTTTCTTTAAACCTAAATATTTGGCGCATTAGTATTAGCTGTATCGTCAAATATGAAAACAATAAATCAAAATTCACTTAATATGCATGCTGTAAACGATGCGCAGGCTTTTACAAAGGTGAGAATATGAGTGATTTTTGCTAAAAACACATACACACTGTCTCCCAGTGCATACAATGACAAAATGTGTATGTTTGTCTGTGCTGTGTTTTATATAATAGAAAAAAAGATTTGAATTCGTCTATGTCTATGTCTAAAGTGTAGTTGTAAGAAATCTGCTCAGCAATCAGTAGGGTTTCGGGTTCAATGACTGACAGTAAACTAGTAAAATATGAGCTTTCGAAACAATTGAGCATTATAAAGTCATTTTTTTAATGAACAAAAAAAGGCTTGAATTACGCTATGTTGATTAATAATTTATTACGTTGGAGCATTAAAAATGCTTTTTATGCGGTGCTAGTGAACAATAGTACTAAGAATCGAATAGTATAAACATAACTGTACGCAGCGGTGGGCTGCCAATACCTTAACAAGTGGCTCGCTTAATCTCAAAGCAATTTTTAGTGTTCTCGGAAAAGAGTGATTTTTTATTTCTCCTATGCAATTATATGCAATATTTAAATTAGTGATCGATTGTTACTTAATACACTTATAATATGTAACAATATGCAATTTTCCGTAAAATTATCAATCTTAATGGGTAAAAATGTACTACTGTGTATACTGAAGCTGCCGTAGATAAAATATATGTCAGAAATTGCAGTTATATACTAATTTGATCTGAGATTATTGTTTTTTCTGAAATTAACAAGGGGCTCTCCGGCCTTGCCATAATTTAACAAGGGGCTCGCGCGAGCCCCTCCGAGCCCCCTCCAGCCCACTCCTGACTGTACGAACAAAACGACTGGAACCTAAAACTGTGGTATGTTCAAAATGGCATACGTTTACGGTACAATATTGAAAATATCATTTTGTTTGATCACAGTATTCACGGGAAAAAAAGCGAAAAAAAACTAATACTAATCTTGAATTTGTATTAAAAGGAAACAAAATGAAATGGAATACAAGATTATTTGATAAAAATAAAAATATATATGCGATCGATATTTTATTGTGAGTTTTATCATGAAACATGCTCGTATATAAATAAGGGAATTGTCCCCAAGCTGTGATATAAGGACCTTGTCAATTGCTTTCCACTTTGAAGGCTTGTCGGTCGGCAAAATCTTTCCTACGTGTTTCGAATAATCGTCATTTCACGATCTTAGTTTCATCGTCCTATACAATCACAAGAAATCTCTCAAATCAAGTGTCTTTCGTTGTTAGTTCGGATTTTATTTGTCAGTCATAAAGTAAGTTCTTTTTCCTAAATTCGCTTTTATATAAGGCATATGTTATTGTATTTACAATGTATTCGGATGTACCTTTGTAGAAAAATTATTTTTAATACACAATAAAATTTTGATAACTTAGTTACTTCACTTATAAGTTTATAAGTTTTAAAAACCAACATTGTACAGAACGTCGCAAGGTTTACGTACGAATAAACTAAAAAAAGATTTTTATATTTAAATTTTTATTTTAAAAAAAGTGAGTATAAAACAAACATTTAATTAATTACTAAGATTAGTACGGTGCTGCGTTTTATATTTTGTAATTTATAACATGAAAATAAGAATCCTTTTTTAGTTTATTTTTAAGCATTGCGACGTTTTGTACGACGTTGGTTTTTAAAGATGCGAAACACGTGTCACAATTTTTAACACAACAAGTAGAGTAACAAAGTTATCGAATTTAATTTTATATAAGTTATTCTAATTTATAATAAATCTAGGGATTTTAAAATTTCTTTCAGCAAACAGTCTATTATATCTTTATGTAAATACAGAAGTACTTGAATACAATGACGCAAAAAAAATTAACGCGCTCGTCTCAGATGAATAGACATAAATTATTGATTTAATCCTCGCATATTGAGCATACGCCCCCGTTAAGAAACACTGGCTTAAATCAATTTATTTGCTCACTGACAACAATAATAAATGTTGAAATTAATAAAGCAGCACCTATACTAATTCATCGTTCTAATTATTCAAAAATAAATAAAATACTGACTGCTAAAGTATTCAAGAATATGATTTATTTGTAAAATTTAAAAAAATAGTAAAACAGCGTCCGTGGCTTTTAGGTAAAAACTAGCATTTGTAAAATACTGGAATTAATTAGCGAAAAAGTGATAAGTCAATTTAAGAAAGGGTTTTCGTAGTGTTTTTTCCTGTCAAGTTGTTCTCGTGGTCGTGATAAGTCCCGATTAGGGATTCTGTGTGGAAAGGTCCCGAGACAAAAGTCCCGGGATTTTCAGGTTTATTGCTGTCTGAAATCCCGGGATTTTTTTGGAAAATGTTCCGGGATTGTGACTGTGATTTATAATGTGCTAATAACATGTACATTTTAATTTTGAAAAAAACAATTCTTGTGGTTAAGAAACCCTCAAAAGAACTGATGTGTATTGAATGAAAGCAGGTATAAGAGAGCAGCCCCAAGAAAAACGGACACGACATGGTCGGGACATGACACTTACCCGGGGTTTCAACAAAATTAAGTATGCATATATAAAAAGGATCTGATAGAAAAACAGATGTTTGGGATTTATAATTTCGTATAAGTTTTAAATACCATATGTTTATGTATTTTAATATAACGGTAGCAAAAGCAAATTATAAAATATTAAAATTAAATTTTCATACCGGCTGTTGTTTTATATACATAATATACATAAAATATAAATGTTTTTTCACTATTTCACAAGGGTGCCAATGTCTCAATAAGACAAAAAAGGTCTTAAAGCTGTATTGTGAAGTTACGGTCATAAATTTACTAATAAAACAAATAATAATTATTAAACATTGTATTAAAAAAAACGCAATTTTTACTAGTGCGTACTTTCAAAAGGCGCCGAGTGTATGTAATACATAAATACATACATACATGCAAATATTTAATTTTAATAGAATTATAGTTTTATTGAAGTGGAAATAAAAGTCTCGAGTCCCGAGATGTCCCGGGTATTTGAAAATTCCGAGACTTCAGAATCCCTACTCCTGATTGAGTTTATTGTGTGCACACAATATCAACGATACATTTGACGACCTTCGCATACAATATCTTTATTCAGACAATAAACAAAATGAAGCTTTATTTTAATGAATATACCAAGCGGCAAAGGATACTATTCGTGAGATAACAGATGGTCTGCCAGCCCTTGGCGTGCCTCATTACTATGCGATGCCGAGAAGAAATTATTATTGTGCATACCCCTTGAACACGAACTAGATTTTCTATATAGATTGCAAAGTTACACGGTTTTGTTTTTCACAGTAAATAGTCGGGTCCATGGCACAGTACTCAACATCGTTGGCTTCCATGCCAGACAACACGTGGTCAAATCCTTCTACGAACAGTATTTTTCGATCGATTTATCGATTTCTTTTTGAAGGCAAGAATGATAGCGATGATATTAGTCAACCACTTGTTTTGTTCAAGCCTTATTCTTTCTATCCCTACACTCTTCGAAAAAAGAGAGGTTGGAAAACTTAGTAACAAGCAGTTATTGTAGAAAAACTTGTGTTGAGATTTCTAAATTGTGAGGGTATATGCTCCACATTGGGAGAAGACATGATAAAAAATAATGCGTTCCACAAAAAGCTGTTTAAAAATTGATAGAGTACATAGAACAATAAATTAAAGATTGTTACTATTAATTTATGAAAAAAAGCTATGTTATTTGTAAAACGACCAACATTGTAGTATCGTATAAAGAGGTAATAATGATAAACCAATATAAGAGGTTTTCAAAATATTATTCATGAATATAACTAAAAAAAAAATCCGTAAAGATTTCGATAAAAATGATTATGTTACAAATAGCCAAATTCGGTATCGATCTTTTGTTAGGAGTGACCCCACCACGAGCGATCACCATAAATTTGCATAGATTACAGCACTCAAATCGTTTCTTAATCCCAGCTTTAGCTATCAAACCCCGGACATGTCATAAGAGGAGGGAGAAATTATTTTCATCGTGGTAATGCGCCACAATGATTTAATTTCAATATTTACCACAAGCGTGTCAGACACTAGTCAAACAACAAGACAATTTAAATGGAATTTTGTCAGACAGAAAAACTTACAGAGATTTTTTACGGACAAAACTCTTTATATGTATGTATTTAATAAATAATGTGGTAAATATTATATGATATCCTTTTGGATATATGTATACTGATTTAAAAAAAGTTATAATTAAAATTACACAGACTTATTCATTTTGTGTTATTTGATTTATTTTAAGGGTTAGTCACATAGTTAAGATGAACTTTTAAATGTTTTTTTTTTTATAAAAAATCATGTAATCAATAAAATCTAGCTTAATAGGATTTTAAAAATCTTATTACTCTATTACAATAAACTTTATATCTAAAATTCAACAAAAACCATTGGCAGTAACCTCATTTTTTTCAATAAAAAATGCATATCAACCAAAACACCCTATTTATTTTTAAACTTTTTTATATATGCTGACAAAATAAATACATTCATTTTACATTAACTTATTATTTTTTAATTTCACATTCTTTAATAAAAATCAGGACATCAACTAATACTGTTGAATTTGTATAACAAAGTATCTATTTTAATATTTAGTTTAGTTTAAGAAAATACACATAAAACATTGCTGAATGAATGTCTCGCAAGTCGATATAAGATACTTTTAAACATATTATGTTTCGAGTCCATTTATGTATCAATTGTATTTGAAGAAATATTACTCGCGGGTGTTAAATCCCTAATACAAAATTTCACGTTGATTTGATGGCTTGCTAAATATCATACATGGTAGGTATCCAAAACAGACATTGTAGAGTGTTGAATCAACAGGGCTAAACGAATTCCGCATTCCACAAAACAACTTTTAAATCCAAAAAATAGAGTTCAATATTACTAATTCGTCTTATAATTCCGTTATTTAAGTATTTGTGTAAAAAAAAAATTGTTTGTTTTAGATTTCGGATTGATAAAAACTGTTTAATCACAGGCTAATAATGTTTTATGTGACATCGTTAAGTTAAACCTCAAATATAATATGAATTATTTTAGAACATGTCGCTTGATACACCGGCACGGTGGGCAGACTAAGCCGGACAGTTGGGGACCGACAAATAAGGGCTCCTAATAACGACTCGCGGGCCACACCTGCCCGTGACAACGTAGACAGGCGTAATTCATTTTCTTTTGTATGCAGAGGCAAACATGAAAAGCTCAGCGGGTAGAGGCTGGGTGCCTTTCTTACCGAGGTCCTTCGGGTCACCTATCGGTCTTTCTTTCATGAACAGTGATCCCGGGGTTAGGTGTTTTAATAAGTTGGTGAGCGGCCTTTGTGTTGAGAGATAAAAATTAATTTAGTATTATTAAAACTTATACAACGCGGTTTCACAAGGTTATAGCACTGGAGAAATTGTCACCACATTTCTGTTCATATTGAAAGAAAGGATTCGAATTTTTCGAAATATATTAAATTGCTTAAAGCTTTGTCTTTGACACGAGAAATGTGGTGATCGGATATTAATATAAAAGGTTTACTTTTTGATTAAATAAACATGTTATACTTTACATTAAAAAAAGACATTTGTATTAATTTCGTATTATTTATTATCAGGACCGGTTTCGTTTACTATTGTTAAAATTGTTTCTGACAATTTATTAATTTTACAGGAAAAGATTTAAAAAAAAATTAAAATGGGGTTCATTAAGTGTGGTTAGTGAATAGTAATATATGGTTAATGCATATCCTGATATTATCGAGATCAGCTGTCTTCAACAGGGGTCCACGTGGAACAAACGATCACAAGTCAAAACACTAAAATGCACATACCCTAATAAAATCGGGTGAATTAGATAACGCTCTAGATTTTTTATCGCTGACGCCTTATGACGCTTATGGGTTTATGGGTTTTATAAAAAATAAATGACACTTTACAAAAAGCTAGACACATATAAACAAGATAATACTCGCGAATAGCGAAACCGGTCGAGAATAATAAACAATTTGCGACAAGTAAAATGTACCTATAGCATATTTTAAAAAAGTTCTCATAAAATATTTTTTAAGGCAAATTCAAACATAGTTAAATAATTACACTTTTAAATGCCAAAAACGTAAGATTATTTTTAAAAAAGATACCTTCGCGAAAGTATGTTATTTTAAAATATGATTAAGCTAAAAGAGTGTATTTTGAAATTCATTTTACTGAGAGATAAAATAGTTTATTATTTAAAAATATAATACGCAAGTTAAATTTGAAAAACTCATATTACGCTTAGAAAACTGAAATTAATTTTTAATTAAAATAGTGTGCAAGGTAGAAAAAATACCTAGTACCGTTGAAATAAAGTACAGTTTCTTATACGGTACTCAATTCAAGCTCGCTTTCTCTCAATAAATTAATGAGTCTATTTATTCTGAGCCACAAAATGCTAATTATAAACGAGCGAGCTACTCGGCGCCATCTGTTGGGGAGAAATTAAGGTAATTGGAATGGTTCACTGATTCCCAACCATCGAATGCAAGACCTTAATCATAATCGTTATTTAATACAGTTTGAAAACGTATGTCAATTTGTTTAAAGACAATATATTCCCTATACACGGTGAGTATAGGGAAGTGTGATACAAATCGACCAAAACAACGAAAATCGTAGTTTGCGTACTGCCCTCTATGGAAACACAAGCGAGTCAACTATATTGTTTTTGAAAATAAATAAATATTGTAATGAATGGCATTTCAGCTAACGCCAATGCGTCATTTACTTGACACGTAAAATAAACACAGTACATATGAGCCCTTAAAATGGAAAGTGTATTTACTACAATTTTGGTAGAACTTTTCTTTTCGAATTTTAAGTAAAATCACATCTTTACTTGGTGTTTTGATGAATTGAATATTTTTTATTTTAGGGAGATAACACAATTGCAATGTATACTGAATGAGCTCACTTCACTTTTACGATATTTTAAGATATGTAGAATATTATAAAGCGTCCAGGTCAACTTTTCCTGAAATATCATTTGGCTCACTTCACCTCTCATGGGTTTTATTATAGTATGTATGACACATAAAAAATACAAATTTAAACAAGAACAAAATAAATGAAAAACTTTACAGAAATTTGTTGCTGTAAATTCTACTTTTCTAGGTATCAGGCGAACAGCCCTCACAGATAAAGCCTGAAATACATAAATTGGAAGTAAATAATATTGAGAATGTCAGGATTATTAACCAAAAAAGGAAGAAAGATAAGTAAGCACACATTTTTTGTATACATATAGTTCTTTATATTGTATAAGAACGTTTTATAATCTGTTGATAATGCGGACGATTAATAAAACAATGTGCAACTAGTAAAAAAATGCGTTCTATTTTTTTGAATAAAAGTGTATGTAAGTTTTTAACATCAATAAAATATTTCAATGAATGCTTTGCATCCCCGATCACACACTCTCTAATATTTGTTTTCAAATGCCTGAATATTCCTGATTTTGACATTTTATTCCACACTTCCGCCGCTAAAAATAAGCTGAAGGAAGAATCATTAGCAAGCCTTTTGTCCCTTTCAAACGATAGCTCTGTAACTTAACAAGTATTTAAAAGAAATATTAAGTCAAGTCGCACTATCAAATCAACTATCGTAAAAAAACTTTTTTTGAGATGCTCCGTTATAACTTAATGAGCTCCAGATTGGGAGTGCATATGGCTTGAAAAACCTAGTAAAGAAAACCTCAATAAAGAATCTGATATATTTTAACTATTATGGTTTTAGTAAAAATAAAAATAAAAAAAAACAAATAAATTAATACAGCAGCGAAGATAGACTATGATACTCACTATTATAAATCGGCGCAAAAAAATATCCTAACCTAATACTTTTTTTGTCCTTCAACAAACCGTTATGTCTTTGCATCCGCTGTTTCACGGTCGCCTTCTGTAACGCAAAAAAGGTCAAGAAAAGAAACGAATTTACTCGTCATATTCTTGGCAAGATACAAAAATGCACAGGACATATCTTTTAACCATGCAGATTGTGCTTAAAAAAGATAAAGATAGAAAGAAAATGTCGTTAACTTAAAATGATAACGTAAGAAGTATCATATGCAATAGTATATCAAGAATCCGTTGTGGAGATAGAGTTTAATCTACGTTGACTCAAAATGATTGAAGTTCTTCTGTCTTGAAATATTTGATTCTTCAAATTTTTGATCTTTTACGAAACCATCCATTTTTATACTTAAAGAAAACTGTAGTAAGAAAAACACGAATATTTTATTTGTTCAGCTCCTTAGCTTTAGTGGTATTAAGTATCCTAAATATTAATTATTTAAGCTTTATTTTAAAATATTTTCTTCTGTTTATCATAATTGAAAATATATAAGTAAAAAGTACACCAACATAAATTGAGAACCACTGGTTTGACATTTGAAAAGAAATATGTTTATTTTATGAAGAATTCAACAAATTTCATTACAAGGGGAATATTTTTTCACTCAATTAGGCTCAATTTATGCTTGTCTACGAAAACCTTATTTCGACAAAGCCTGCAAAAAATATTGTGATTAAAAATTCTTTACGTTTTACCATGTCGTTTTCAGATATTTTACGTGTGCCTCATATTTTATTTTTTTATTATAAATATTATTCTGATTATAAATTATGAATGGATTTTATTTTTAATAATAACGTAATAACATTGTTATTACAATATTATTATTCTATTATTACACTATTATTTTTCAATTTATGTTATAATATGATGCCGTGAAGATTGATTGGTTTTATGATAAAATTTGAACACCAAGCTAATATATTAATATAAGAGATCTTACATATTAACATAACCGAATTCATTTAAGCTTTTGATTGGGTATTTTTTTCTATTTATGAATACAAGTTATTACAACTCAACATAAAAATAAATATTTTAATGTGAGGAAATCAAAAGGAAAGTTGTAAGCAGCAATGCATGCTTGGGTGAACTACATTAAGTTATAAACAATTCAAATCCTCCTGCTGATCATGAAATACAAAAGTTCGCTTCTACAGAACCCTCATTAGTCGAGTTAAGGCTTGCTCGCTTAGCTAAGAAGATTCTCAGAGCTAAAAGTGTTTGAGTGAAAGATCTCGCAAAAGATTTTCAACCCTGTCTGTGAGGATGGCACCTGGAGACGTTGGCACAAGCATTAGTCGCCTCTACGGAAGGCTAAAAATTGGCGCCTACGCTGTGCTGAATATATATATATCAGGGATGAATGACAGTAAATCTACAAAACGTCTCAAATTTTCTTCCCCTGAGAGAAGACGGAATACCATGCCTTCTGTGGATTGGTGTGTTGTAGGGATTCCAACTATTCGTCATTATCAACTATTCGAATATCGAATAGTAAAATTGAAACTATCCGGATGTATTCGGATATCCGGATAGTTTTTAGTATATACATACATTATATGTTTGTACTTAAATATTATTTTAAATAGTACCAACATTAAAAAAGAGCTTATTTGAAATAAAAGTCATTTATTCAAATTTCAAAAATACATATTTTAAAAATAATGTTTCATATTTTAAATTTGTTTTTAATTGTTCCTGCCGTTAAAAATACTCGTTTCGTAGCAGTTGACGTTGGCTTTATTGTTAGAAGTGTTTTAAACAACACGTGTAACTTTTCTGTTATTTTTTTTAATTGATCCAAACATATAAATATACGAAATATTTTTAAAACTATGATTTAAAAAAAAATATTTTCACAAACAAGGAATAACCGGCTGTTTTTGCTAGTAGACAGTGGTCTCGATTTCTGAGTTTCTTTGTTCACTGATATACATTTTATAATAATTTAAGACTAAATATTTTCAAATTTCTTTATTAGATAAAGAAAAAACATATAAATACACATTTCAATATATATAGTTCCATTGTATTACGATATTTAAAGTTTGCAGCTGCATCGGATTACTCCAGCGGTATTTCTTTAATGAATCAAATTACGGGATTGAAAGTTTTTTATAGCCCCGAATTCAAGCTGATTCGTCAAACTTAAGTATTATGATAAGATATTGATAACACCCAAGTTGAGTGAAGGCGAACACACCACTATCTGGGGAATTCATAATTATTCTTTAAATGTGGAGAAATTATGATGTGATTTTTCGTAGAATTTGTAACATATTTCATTTCCCCAAATATCCAAATATCGAATAGTTGAAAAAGGGGCGAATATATCCGGATATCGAATATTTGAATATCCGGATTGGAATCCCTAGTGTGTTGTAACAAGTCTTGCAGTGTTGAAGGCCAGTGACTGGTGTAGAAAGGCAGAATACTGAGTGAAGTGGAGGAGACTTATTATTGATGCAGCCAAGGTTCACATGAATTGTAGCACCATAAAAGAAGAACATTTATCATACTATATGCAGCCTATGATTCATGGCTTCCTTCCACAATGTTATCGACAAAAAAGAGTCTATTCCACCCTCACATTTATGGCCACTTTTTTATTTTATAAGATGTTATTTTCTATTGCATACGTTATAAAAATTAATAATATGGCAGTATTTACATAAAATAAGCGACATAAAACCAAATATATTAAACAATCAAAATATGCTTAACTGTGATTGCAAATTTAATAATATATATTTAATTTTCCCATGTGACAGAACTGAAAACATCAAAAAGCAATAGATTTGCATGGTTAATCTTACATGTCTGCAAAGCTAATTTTGAATAAGGTTATGTGTCATCAAGGAGATAGAGCACAGGAAGTTGCAATTACGTTTCTTAAAAATCAAATGCCTTTTACATCAAAGTTTGCTTGGTTTTCATTTCCAAAATACCTATATTTTGCATTCATTGATCCAGTGATTAGCTGTTAAAGAAACAGCTGAAATACAGAATTTCCTGTTTCAGTAATACCGGTATTGCAATCACTAATTATTGTCACTCCATCTATCTGAAGTTTTCCATTTCCCCTTGAGGTATATTAAGGTGCCCTACATCTTGCAATGTATATAAATATGGTTGTGTTAAACATTCCAAGTTTTCTTCGCATCATTTTCCCGGCCCGTTTCGGTCTGTGAATTATTTTAGCACGGCATGCCTTCATTAAAGAGGTCATTACGAATTTTCACAGGTAATTATTCAGACTTTTCGTAGGATAACATTTCAAAAGTCACTCGCAGGTGTCTACAGCTGCTCTAAAAGTGAAGGTCGAAGTAAATTAGCCGAAAATAAAGAAAAACACTGACAGATTTCTTGGACGCCGTAAGTAGTTCTTAGCATAAAATCCAATTAGACTGCAAAGTGGCTTACCTTCTGGAGAGTTAACAGTGATTATAGTGAAACATATTTTTATGAATAGGAACAGTCGTAACGAGTAAACTTTACACAGAAAAAAATACTGAAATCCATGAAGAAAAATAAATTCTACACAATCATACAACGAAATAGTCTACATACACTATATTTTATATATTTCAGTGTAACTTGTTTATTACTTTTTTACGTAAAAGAAGTCATGATTATTTTTAATACTGAATATAAAAATTCTGTTAAGCCTAAGAAAGGATATTCTAAAACTGTCAAACAACATGCTGGTTACTATCGTTCTAATATCTAAACGATTGATATATTTTAGCGTGAAGGTTTTTTTTTGAAATGCCTGAAAATCACTTACTTATTGTTGGAATAGTGTCAGCGCTCTGGCAAAAGAAATACAAAAACGATAATAAAAAAATAGCTTACATAGTTTTGAGCCAAATCAGGATGATTGGTCTGGATGCCATCATCAAGAATCGAAACAACAATTCCTTTTCCGGTGTAACCTTTCTGCCACGCTGGTCCCACGTTCATGTCCAACCCGTCCTTAGCCCCACCATTCTGAAAAAATGTTAAACAAATATTTCTGACTTCAATTCACAAAAAAAAAACGTATTCCTTACATGATAAAACATCGTATCAATGTTTATGGGTATTATAAATAATACATTTACACATTTAAAATATGTTATTATTGCATTTAAAGTGGAGTGCGACCTCTTAAGATAGAGTTTTCGACTCTGGGTATACTAACGGAATTATTACATTTATATAATGCTAACTGTAGAAACTCAACACAAAACAAGTAGAGTTCTAAAATTGTCGTGTACATATATTTTTAATTCTCAATAATTTAGTAATAAAGTAATTTAAATATTATTTAAAAATTTGCCCAAATTATTAGAGCATCAATTGTTTCGCCATTTAGTCTAAGGTTTCGGTTTACGATACAAAATTAATATTCATGAACAATAAATCACGCAAAAAAATCATTGCCATTGATATCTGGTAACATTCATCAACATGTCGAAAACAAAGCGAAAAATAATAAAAAAAAAATATTGAAATTTGAAGCTTAAAAATAACGGTATCATTGTCGGCAAATGCATTCGTATATAGTTCACTAAAATGTGTTGAAGACATTTAATATGCTTGGCATCCGATTACCGTTTCGTCTGCGATAACTCTTATCGCAAAAAAATGGGCATTGTTTAATGCGCATGCATGAGTTGCCGACTTGAAACCCAACACATTTCTGTTTTAAAATCAATCCCGAAAGTTTCAGGATCATGTCTTCTAATCCCGGAATTGAAATGTGTCTAAAACCGTACGGGATCCCGGGATTGGATTCCCTACTCGTGATGTCAATATAACAGCTAGAACTACAATAAACGAAATAATTGCTTACTTGTTTTTACTTTTAATCTATGTACATAATAAAGCCAGTATAACCTTTATAATAATAAATTTGACGTTTATCTAGTCTTTAATCGCCAGATAATCGCAAATAATATATGTGTGTGTAGGCAGTAATGGAAATAGAGGTTCTAAGATTAACTGATTGAAAACTGATCACTTTTGGCGCTTAAGAGGTTATATGAATTCTATATACAAAAGGATTACATACAACCTCTCAATTAAATACAAATGATACTATTATTGGATCCCTAAGTAACTTAGTCGGTATATATATTGAGTTTTGATAATCATCGCACGAAAGTTGATCCTTTATTGGAAAAAGGTTTTTTTATTAGGACAGTTATTATACTGCTATGTTAAGCGAAGTAATATTATCCCTATTTTATAACAGTGGTTAAAATACGCAACGTTAATTTTAGTTTGGGTTAAATTCGAGGGTTCGGAAACAATGACGTCAGTTTTCATTATCTTAAAATATTGGCAAAACAATTAAGTGTTTTTTTTCTTTCACAGATAAAATATTCGAACAAAATAGTGTTACATATTCTTATAATTGAGAGTATTACTTTCAAACACGGCTTATTCCAAAATGGTTAAAGAATGAAACTTGAATTTCGTTTTGAAAAATAATATACATTTTAAAAGTATTTTTAGTCTTACATTACTTTGGAATGATATTTTGGATGTTGTCAAGCCATGTTTGAGACTGATTTCTGAAAATATATTCAAAATTTATTTTCATCTACTAAATTACATTCATGGTTAATATAAAATATAAAATAACATAGGTTATTCCACGTATTGTGCTACAAACTCTGACACGTGTTTCGCCTCTTTCAGAGGCATCCTCAGAATTGATTGTCTGAGGTGTAATATAACTACAAACATCACATTTTTTACTTATCGTTCTATGGAACTGGGAGATCGATAATATATCGGGTTGTTAAATCAATGAATTTAATACATTCGAGTATTTTCGGTATTGAATTTTATCAGGTAATGAAAACTGAGCAAAAACAATATCAAAAAGGCAGTTAGACCCATACAATTTGTAATTGTAATAATTTTTGGAATAAACTGCATGAGAGCATATCAATGTAATGTAACAAAGGGTTAATTTGAAGTGGACCCTTGTTCCGAATTGAGATGCTTACGCCTAGTTTTGTAATGGTAAACCTTTAATTCCGTGGAGGGTCCAGTATAATCTCTCGCTTAACGTAAAATCTATTGATATATCAATAAAGTGGATTAGTTTGAATGGGACGTGAATAGTATTTACAACTGGGGGAAGGGATCGTTAAACTATTTCTCATTAAGACCACGGCTCAAGAGTCCTTGCTACTCAGTACGATGATTAAATGGCGATATTAATATACATTTTATTTTATAAAACTGAAACGAACATATCGACCCATAATAGACAGAAAATCGTAACCGACTATTTATAAATTTTACAGAAGGTTTTTTTTAATTATTCGAAAAAAGAATTTCTTGAGAAAATAATATATGGTCAATGCCTATCCTGATATAATATTTGAATTGCCTGACTACTTTTAGTTCTCTCGATCAGCGTTTCTCAACCGGGGTCCACGTGAAATAAACGATAACGAGTCAAAAAAATCAGGCGAATGAGATAACGTTCTAAAATTGTTGATGCTTTATTGACTTAAAACGCAATTTACCGAATTGTGTCGCTTAATTCCTCTTATTATAAGTCGATATTGTCGACATAGAGAAGATATAGACCAACTGTAAAGGGGTAAATGTTATAGTGAACCGTTTGGATATTCGTAATCGATTTGTACTATTGGCAAATATGGCATATCGTTAAAATTATACTAAGCGAAAACCAGAACATAACATGGATTTTATATATTTTAAAGGTTAATAATATTGATATAGGTCGCTTTTAGTTGTTTTTTAATTGTTAAAGCTGAATTTTCACCAAACATAATGCTTCTGATTAGATTATATGAGGAGGAGAAAATGATTCTCTTATCAACGCCTGATTAACAATAACTATTAGATTCTGTAAAATAAGTACTAAATACGCGACATGTTTTAAATAGTATTATCATAAAATGTTGTACTGGTACTCTCAAATGTAAACATTAAATTATTATAGTTATAATATCGAAGTAAAGACAAACAGTAGCACTGTAAAGGAGTTGGATTTTTTTGTTACTTTCAGACATCGAACCTAGAAATAATAGAAAGAGCGGCGAGGTTTCTTTTAAAAATAAAAATAGCTTTCATATCTTTCAGTTTTCAGCACAGGACTCTAAACCCTTGCACACAAATGAAAGAAACGATAAGCAAACCAACAAACACTGCGATGAAAGCTCACATGCACGTTGGAATAAATGGAATGCGAGATGAACAAAGCAAACAATAATTAAAGTAAGCACTGCAAGCTTAAAATAAAAATCACAACGTATGGACAAAACAAGTCCATGTATACTGAATGTGTACCAAAAACCTTCGACATCATAAGATATTCTTGAGTTTCGTGGTTTTTGCTGTTGTTGGAGAATCGGTATTTTATTTTATATTTATTGTATGGTAGATTTGGTATATATAATCCAGCCCTTCAGATTCAGTTTAATCAATTAGTGCCCCCCCTGGGGTTAAAACTAAATGCTTCTGAAATTTTGAACTAATGAATGATTTATTGTATATTTTAAATGTACCCTAAATATATTAATACAGTAAACTTTGATTTCAAATAAAAAAAATCGGAAAAAGTAGACGAAACCTTTTTTTTATTGATTGCATAGACTTATTAATATATCATAAGAAATTAATTGGTCCTTAAAAAGTTATAAGAATTAGTGGATAATCTATTACAGCGTCACGACTAGAGAATCCAATCCCGGGATCCCGTACAGTTTTCGATACATTTAAATCCCGGGATTAGAAGACATGATTCCGAAACTTTCGGGATTGATTTTCATATAAAACAGAAATGTGTTGAAATTGAATCGTTCAAACTATGTACATTCTCACAGATTTTGAGAAACCTGTTAGTTATTAAGTCGAGCGGCAGTTTACAGTCTCTGTGATAAGACTTACCGCAGATAAAAACGTAATTGGATGCCGAAAATTTCTTCATTGCATTTATTTGAACGCATTTTACGACAATAATAATTTTTCGGGACCTTTGTTTTTATGAATATTATCAGATATCAATGGCAGCGTTTGTTTTGCGTGATTCAATGCTTCTATTTTTCTATAAACATCAATTATGTAATAAAACGCGTGTCAACTAAAACATATTTCGATATGATAAATATCAGAGGCGCGCAAGCTGACTTTATGCGACTGTAAAAAGTCATCAATACATATCATTTAATATATTGTCTGAAAGTTTTTTCGACTTATATAATTGCAAGAGTCAAAAATCTATTCTCACATTGGATATTTCTATTGAATGTTCTCATTATTTTCACTGTAAAAAATGATCTTTCTCCAAAAGTACTTGACGCCGGATATGATAAATGTAAAAATATATTTTATTGGTACTTTGCACAATGAAACCGTAGACTACATAGCTAAACAATTGATGCTCTGGTATTAACATCGGTCATATTTAAAAAATATGTTAAAATTACTTAGTGTTTTCTTAGGTCTTCTAGCAGTCTGAAGTAGGTAGATACTTTTTTCAGCTATCGACATTAATAATTTTAAGTTATATTTCGTATTTTTATATAATTTATGCATATTAAGTTCGTTTAATAATTATGGCGCATATTTTGAGTAATTTAAAAATTCACTGATTAAACTGTACATCGCGAATAGCTGAGATTAAGAGATCTTTTTTGGTAACCTATTGGCAGCCCACAGTTGGTTATATAATAAATAATATTTTTTTAAATTTATTTTTCACCAATATTATCAATTTCTATTTCTTAAAAAAATGTACTGATCCCGGCACCGGTCCAGGGATCCCGGGATCAACATTTTGGCTCGGGATTGGATTCCTTAGTCCCGACTTTCACTCCGACATGTTCTTTCACTACGTGAATAACATGACTACCGGGTGGTTTATCCATAATTCAATTTCTTTGATTCTTTTCACGACATGCTAGCATCCACCAGTTTCACTGATCATCCAGTACGCCGAAATCTATCGTTCTGAAGAATTGAAAAGCAGTTTTACCAGTTTCAAAGTCTCTTCATGACTGCTGACGTAATGAGGTGCTGTCTTGTACGTTTTCTAACTTCCGAATTCATCACGAACTCAAACCACTCCAATATCCACTAAAACTTTTTTTTTATTTTTTAGCTAAGCAATTCAAAAGTAAATTACTGACAACTTAAGAAAGAGATCTTATTGGCGATTGTTTTTTACTTTTTTTCCGCATCTATTTCAATGAGAAAATGAACTGTGAATTACTGATACAGCTTTGGCCGCTTATCAAAAACTGATATGAAATTAAGTTCAATTATACAACATCGGTTATCAGGTATAAACTATCCTAAGCCTATTAGTACGCTGGTGAACTTCCAAAGCACATTTAAACTTATGGTAAATATTGTACGTACTCTAATGTCCTCTGAAAGTTTGTTATTAAATATAAGAAGGTGTCACCTGTAAGCGACCCTTCAACCTGAAAAAGGTTTGAGGTCCATACATAAGGGTTAATACACTAGGGCGGTTGGATGTTCGGTGCCACCTTACTTCGAGTGTTGCTGAATAGTGGCTTACAGAGCAACTTCGCGACTCATAAAACCTGTCTAGAGAGCTTACAGTAGTAGAACTAACTAGTTATCGGCATATAAAAGCTCATACCATCACTGTATGGGTAAATTAGAAGATCAATTTAATGGTTAATGAAGGTGACTTTAACTAATAAACATAGAAGTCTTCTTACATATAACAGAACCCGATTTTCTCGATGAAAAATTAAGAAAATTTCGCATATTAATGCTTTTCAACATTTTTAAATCGAGTTCCCGAATTAATATTTTTATATTCGTTCTCTATCTGTCAAAAAATAAATATTCGAGTCGTGTACAAATAATGAATACTATATTATGTATTTATATTTTTCTAATACTTCATTATTAATAAAATAAATAATCTATGAAAAATAATGTGTCAGTATATTTATATTTCACCAATGCTGCTATAAATTATATACAAAAAACGATGTAAAGCGCAGATGCCATATTTTTTAAATTTAATTTTGACAATATTAGTTGTTTAATTGTTTGAAAGGACTGTGTATGTGTCTAGTTAGATCATAAGTTCCCAACATTATAAGGTCTATTCTCCCTAACACCATTCTTCAGAATATAATTTCTCCTCTAACCAAGATAGTTTAACTCAAAAGGTACATTCTCAATAATATTCATAAATATACCAACGTAGTGTTAAAACTCTTTTTTTAATATTTGATGTACATAATATTATAAATATATTGTTTATAAAGCAGTGTGGTCGAGCGGTCAACATCGTTGGCTGCCGCTACGGAGGGCACGGGTTCGAATACCAGTACGGGCAGTTTTATAAATTGATTTTTCAATCGATTTATGAATTTCTGTTCAAAGGCATGGATGTATGTGATGTCTTGAATTCCCCCCTTCCATCCATCCTATCCTATAAACGGGGCGTATCGAGAGCGATTAGCAAACCACTAGTCCTGTCTTAGCCCTTTCCTTCTATTCCTACTCTCTTTGGAAAAATAGAGGTTGAGCAACTGAGTAACAAACAGTTCTCGTAGAAACATTTCTGTTGAGATAACCTCCATTAGGAGTCAATATGCTCCATATTGGGAGCGGACATGGTAAAAAAAAATGTTTATAAACATGAGACGTGATTTTATGAAAAATAGTTTACAAAAATGTTTTGTTGTACTTAAAATAATACGTTTAAATAAATTTACAAAATTAGAATTATTTTCATAATGTACGTTTAATTTAACGTTAAATTTCCATCAAGCACCTTCAGTCGAAATTCTAAGTTATTACTTTACAAGAAACAAGAATGTAGTGATTCGACGATTCCCCACATGGAGAAATTCCTCACTGGTTTGGAAGGTATTAATCAAAAATGAACTTTTTTCTAACCATAAGTTGTTTCATATTATCAATTACAGAGGTTCAATTTAACATTGATTTTTTTTTTATTAAAAAAAAAAGAATGTCAAATAAATATTTGGTAAAACATCTAATGCCAAATGCACTAAATATTTTGAATTCGAAAAACAATACGAGATAAACTGAAGAAGAATTAACTTCACAAACACACATGTCACGGTCTTAGATCTCAAATTTGAATTTAAAAATAAATAAATACATTAACCTTACTTGGAACTGTTGGAAGTAAGCACAGACGAGATGCTAAGAGTTTGGCTTTAATGATCAATAACAAATGTCATATATTTAAATAAAAAAAAAAAACATTGCAATTGGTGTGAATGAAGATATTCTCTGTCAAAATATGAAAATATATAAAAAAACAAATACAACATACAAAATACAAAATACAACTAAATAATAATGTTTATAAATTTATTATATTTTATTGCTTTTTACAATAGAAAATACGTTTCGCAAAGTTCTGGTGTAGTATTAATTATTTGTCTTTGATGTTGTTCCTTATTAATATCACAATGCAATGAGTATACTTCATTTAAATAGGTTTTGCAAAGACGTTCAATAGTGCACTCTTTGAATACTAGTCAGTGGAAATAATTACTTCGTTTGAGATGGGAGCATTGTTTAAAATAATTAACAAGCAAGCCTGTCACTTTGAATATCATAGTAGAGAGGCGTCGATACCAAGTGTCATAACAACTTCTTCACAGTGAGAAAAGCGAACTCGAAGCCGCAAATAAGAAACAGAAATATAATTATAACAAACAAGATGCGAGTTTCAATTATAAACAAACAAGAAATACTATTTTATTTAACTGGTAGAAATGATACTGCGATTTCCTTGCAGAAAATTGTTATTTCAAAAAGATATACCTGCAGTTATCTAAGTTCATATATCATTGATAATTGATACATTGCATTTTTTTGTCAGAACCCTTAATTTTAATAAAAATGAATATTGATTTAGCTCTAAGCATACTTGAGAGTGAATCGATTGTTTCGATCGATCTAGTGACTTTATCCAACTGAGTTTCTTTTAGGCATACTCAAATTTAACAGTTTGAACCATATCTTTCTTTCGATTTATACGAGGCCAAAATGAGAATTCCGCCATTCTTAAGAAAGCTTTAACAATGTTGAACGGTATTGCCTAAAATATCAACATCCTCCACATTAACGTGAGTGAGTTCAGATGAGTGCTATTTTTATGTATCAAAGTCGACTTTGTTTCATATGCTACTGCATTTTAAAGTAAATTTTTGACCTGAATCGGGAAAAAAAATCACGAAAAAAATTGCAATGACGACAAATTTCTAAGGAATTCAACTTAATTTCGGTATTTTTTGAGGCATTACACGAATACTTATTAAGATCTCACTTCTGAACTCGACCAAAGCACTGTACTTTATAGTTTAAGAATAAGAATCAATTTCAAATTGCGATGTTTTGTCTGATGAAGCTTCTCAAAGAGGCGAAACATGTCTCACATTTTGTGGACTATCAAATTCAATCTTATATTTTAAGCACTTCTTAGCCTTTTAACTGCCGTAGATAATTAAAAGTAATTACCTAGCCCGCTGGCTATAATTTGCATTTATTAATTTTATTAGTTGTTGACGAGATCACTAGTCTCTGGAGTGTTGAGCACGAAAAAAATTACGAGATATCTCGTCTATGGCAGCCATCGAGTTAATAAAAACTCGGGCAACAGATGAATAATATTTGATACAAAGTGACTATCTGAATATTTCTTTGCTCATTATCTTAAAACAGGTTACACAAAACTGTACCGAAAATAATAATTGAGACCATCCAAAGTAAGTAGCTTAATCCTCATGAATTTGAGAATAGCTCCCGCCTGTATTCATAACATGAAAATGTCAACGGGAATTGTACATTTTTTTACGGAAAATCATTTTACAAATGCAAATTGTTTTCACATTTTATGAGTTCAACCTGCAGTCTGAAAAATACGAATGAAACAAGAAGTGTATATGACACGTGGGTACAGAGAACGAGTAAACAAACTTAATCTTACACCTTAAGCTTTTTTCGTGAATAAAAATTGCACAAACGTCGCTGTCCACGTGTAACAAACAATAATAAGTCAAACCACTAAAAAATATCAGGTGAATGAGATAACGCTATTGAATTGTTGTCACTTACAATGATATTGAACTTATTGGATTAAAATGAAATTTACTCGCAAACCGTGATACCAAAAGACAAAAGTTTGCAATTGTATCATTCAGAGTGTTGAATGTGTTCTTCATTAAAATGCAACAGACAAATATGTCTTCAATGAGAAAGAGAATAACAAAATAATTGACTTACCATGTACCACTGTTCTCGGAAAAGTGGATCGGGAAATATTCTATTCGGGGATGATAAAGCGCGATATCTCGGTCTGTGTGATGGGATCGGCTCTCTCGCTATAGCTGCAGCGGGTGCCGGCTGCCATGAGTTGTAACCTCGAGGTGGAAGAGGTTGTACATAATCTCGCTTGAGTCTTCGCCTCTCATGCTGTTGTTGAACCCAATGCACCTGAAAGAAAAAAATTGTTGATATGTAATGGAATTATTACATTTCCACGAAAAAAGTATCCAAGAGAAACAATATTTCCATTTAAATATCAAAATTTCGAAAAATTCTTAATAACATGATATTATTTTCAAACCAGTAGATTTAAAAGCAGACACAAAAGAAAATCAGTTGAAGAAAGTTTTTCTTTCAAAACTAATATGAAAGAAATATAGTTTAAATTAATTAAAACCCTTATTAATTAGAAAGGCATACGATTTTATACATCGCTGGAAACAAATCAAGGGTATTTTTTTTTGCTCTTTTGTAATTATTATTTTATTATTATTATCTAAGCAATAATCAAAACAATACCAATTAAATGATTTCGATGAAAATAAATTGCACAAAGAAATTTTATGTAATTTTTTTTATACATGTCCGTTCAAAATTTGGAGCACATGGCCTTCTAATATAGGTATCTCAACAGACTTTTTCTACGAGAACTGTTTGTTACTCCGTCGCTGAACCTCTCTTTTTCAAATAGAGTAGTTACACCCAGTTATTGTAAAATCAAAAGAGTGGGAGCGGCTAACTTTTAGAAATCCCAAACACCCATGCCTTCGAATAGAAGTCGATCGAATAAATGCTGTCCTTACTATGACTCAAACACGTGAGATCTGGCACGGAAGCCAACAACGTTAACCGCTGCGCCATAGACCCGACAATCTTATTTAGCTCTTGTAAAACATAATACTAAAAATCTGCGAGGATTACATGTTTAAAAAAAAAAATAGAAATTACACCGATCCAAGAAACTTGTGATAGGCCCTGTCGATAATCCTTCAATAAGTTTTGAGAACGCCGTTTGTCACATTTGACGTATACAAAATGTAAACGTCAATGACGTATTACATTAAATAAAATGGTTGTAATAAAAATAACTCTTGTGTTAAATAAATTACATTAATTAACACTGACGATAAAAATAAATATCTATCATGTGTTCTGAAGCTCACAGACATTTGCAAGTTCAACAAATCAAACGTTTAACTTTCAAAAATGTGATAATGTAGTGAAACTATACTGAACGAGATAAACAATGTGATTAAGAATAAAAAAATATTTATTTATCGTTTTCAAAGAATCAGTATAAAAAACAAGACAGAGAGTTAATTACGATTGAAGAAAAGATAAGATAAAAATATTTATGTACATATATCTCTACTCACTAGAAATTGCTTAAGTCAGTGTTTTCCAACTGTATTTAGTTGTAAAAACCTTTATTTATGTGGTGCAAAACGAGATGGGGCTTCAAACTTATTTTATTTATTCGTTACATATATTTCCGATTACAACGAAAGATAAAATTCGAATAAATAGTGACAAAACTTATGAGAGCGTACGAAATTTCAAAATATCAAATTGTATCTATTTCGGTAAAGAAATCATTATCATTTCTAGTAGAGATTTTGAAGTCTCAGTTTTTTTCGTGACCCGGTACGCGAGACGTTAATTTGTCATAATCCGGGAAATTTTCGCGTCCCATGACCGTAGTACGTTGGTCATTTTTATTAAAGAAAATTAAACGAATATTTCTATGTTTGAACACTGTCGATAACTCAAAACTCGTACATATTTATTTTTTATGTTAAATATTACAAAAGGTGATCAAACTGTATTATAAATATTTACTTTAGTTTTTATTACTCATAATTTGAGTGATTTGTTTGATGTTTGAAGTCATTTACTTTAAACAGCTACATTTATAATGTTATAAATAACTATATTTTAATTTATTATAAGGTTGTCTCGGCAAAGAATCCCCAATTGTTAGCGATTATAATGTTGTATAAATATGTAATAAAAAAATCATCTAATACGTATAAACGACGGTTCGTAAAACAACTGATTAAATATTTCAAGACTAAGCATGAAGAATGATCGATGGATTGTTAATCTGTAGTTCTTAAAATCTATTTTATATACCAACAAATTAAGGTCGGTATTATTCTAAAGTTGTAGAAGTATAATTATTTTGTGCTCATTATACCACCTAACGAGCTTCAAAATTCCTTGCACAAGTGGGAATAACCCCATAATAAAAGGTGATTATGTTAGATAACAGAAAAGGGTCAACATTTTATGATTCCGTTTTGTTATATACGCAACAATGAAACGTAAAAGGTGAAGTTTGTTTGTTTAAACTTATTAAAATAAGAGATTTTACGATATGATGGTAAAAAGCCGGGAAAAACTACAAATAAAGGGAAAAACAAGTTGACCTTTGAGTTTTATCTCTAATTATTGTTTTTAATTACAAAGCCTCATATTTCATAGTCAAAAAGACGATATCTCACTTAATACTACTAATTCAAAAGCGGAAATTGTATTATATAATTTCCTAAGGCAAAAAATAATTTACACACAATTCGAAAGTTACGTCAAAAAGTAACTATTTTTTTTTATAGAGTTGCTCGTAAAGCTTATTAAAATAAATTTGAATTATTTTTATTCTGTAAACTTCCATAAATTTTGTCGATACGACCCGGGTTTCGCCTTTCAGCATCTTCTGGTTTTATCGAGTGCATTTGTGCGAATTTATGAAAGTGTACAAAATCAAAATAATTCAAATTTGACATTCAATTTTCATCAATCCAACGGTAGGGTACCAGAACATTTTAGATACAAGATGACAGTTTTGTGCTCTGTAGTATCTAATACATTTCTTATTGCAATGTCATTGTGAAATTACATCAAACGCTAGAGTATTGAATTCATCATTATGTATTGCCTATACCGACGTTCATAGTTCAAAACTATTTTTATTTTATTGATTGTCCCAATGTTGTATTGGTGCAACGATATGAAACTATTCAACAAAAATAAAACTTTTCATTTATTTTATTCCCAGATATTTAAAAAAATCTTGTTGACGCGTACTTTTTTGATGAAGGAACACAGCTCGAAGAGCAGCACCAGCCATAATATTCGATATGAGTAAGATTTCTGAGAAGTGATAAATCGAATATAAAGAAGCAGTCACAGATTTTATAGTGACTTCTCAAAGTTTCACTTTGCCATCAGACCATTGCACAGATGGGGAATCTCTTTGAGTAGTGAGACAGAATTCAAAAATATACTAAGAGTAGTTATTTATTCGAGCGTTATACTTCTGAATGACTTTCTTACTATTGCTGATATTGAAGTGCTTTACAGAGGAAAAAGTAATACATTACGTATAAAATGTGTACTGATTTTTTTTTATAACAATAAGTAATAGAGTAAGTCAGGCACATAGAACAGTTTTTATCGTAATACTCTTCGGTTACCGATAAGGCCAGTCAATTTTTAAACTACGGTTTTAAGGAAGTTGGGGCTTTTTTCTACTGAACTCAGGGAGGGTGCAGTATACAAATAAAACAGGTACAAATTTGTATACCTATATTGCGATTAAATGAAAGATTAGTATCGAATTATATTACCAGTAATATACTGATATAATAATTCGTTATGTATATAAAAGACGGTAAAGGTGTAGGTAAAAATGAATTATATAGACCCCTACAAGCGGCACAATGGCGGTAGGTGTTTAATATGAATAGTCCAGAGATTTACTGCCAGTTTTCGACAAACGACGGCACTCACAGAATAATAAGGAGATGAATTATTAATGCAGAACATTTAAAATAGAATATTTTATTTAGCTGGACAACAATGTATTTTACGTAAACTAAATGCGCCACAGTGCGATGCACGCTCGAAAACTTTCGTGCGATAGAAGTGCTGAAATTCCACCGAGGCATGCTCGTTATCCCGTTGTAATAAAATGCTCAAAAAAAAGTAACATAAAGTCAAAAGCTCCGATGAACCGCCAAACGGTCGTAAACAACGTGCAAATCGATCGGCCAATAAAAATCGTAAATCTCAGAGCGCGAAGTTTTTTGCGAAACGAGTGAAACAGGTAAAAAAAGCGTTACTGCAAGGTAGTTTATCGGCACCCACTTTATAATATAATGTTGAATTCATAGTGAAAAAATGCAAAAGTAAAAATTCTTCTTGTTTACAATCGATTACAAATTAATTAATGGTATGAGAATACGGAAAAAATATTTTGTGTGTAATAATTACTTTAAACAAAGATGTAAGCTTTGCATTTTGTAATATGTGCAGAAAAAAGAAAATTCAATGTTTTTAATACGTTTAATAGGTACGATTTAGTATGATAAAAGGAAATTAGGAAAACCGTCAATACTGGCTTAGATTGACAGATGCAAATTAATAACAATGCAAAAGACACAAATTACAGAATAAATCTAGGCGGTTTTTTTTTATAATTCCCCATTGTTGGTATAAAGAGGTAAAAAAATAAGTATACATGAATATACTTAAAATAAAAAATGCTTTTAAAATTATTTTATATAAACAATATCTGACAAATGCTGAACAAATCTTATCCAAGAAATGATCACTCCGACGGTTATTGAAATAATGTATTTTTTTTAAATAAAATGCACAGAAAGTGCATTTCTCATATTTAATGTAAATATATTCGAGACGATAAGTGGGAGATTGCTCACATGTAAGTGATTTATAACGTTCGGCAAACCAAACTAACGGATGAACATTTCAGAGGCAACCAAAGCTGTAAATCAGCAGGGATTTGCACTTAATCATAATTATTTTGTTCAATGAATCGACTGCCATTTGACCCTGTGATAAACTACCGGTTGCACTATGCTACTGCGACTGGAAAACTAAAAAAACAGCCCAGTGCACCACTGAAATCCCACAACGCCAGGAATGTACTAAGAGCAAAATTTATGACGGCAAACTATGATTTGGAATTGCTCAATTCTAAAAAAACAAGTCCAGGAAATGAATTACGGCGCAAACTAAATTATCGAGAAAACATCGATTTATTTAATACCCTCATAAATTTTTGACATCGAATAGTGTTCCTATGAGTACAAATTGAGTATATTTCAAAGTGGAACGAATAATTTGAAGTCGATAAGTTATAATTGAAATTAAACGAGTATAATGCACTCAATTAAAGTAAAAAAAAATATTGCGAAAATAGCAATAAAAATATATATACAGTAGAACCTCTCATAACGAGTAATTCGGATAACTAGCAAAACAAATTGTGAAAAAAATTTTCCCTTAACGAGTGAAATTTCGCATAACGAGTGACGCAGAAAGAGAAAGCTTCATCTTCACGTCACTCACCTGTGAGTGTCCACTCTAATACCATGGGACTGGGTGGATGACAATGATATTGATGAGCTTGTAGAAGAGCACAGTCAAGAGCTGACCACCGAAGAGCTTATGGAGTTACATTGTTTTTCACAGCAAGAAGTTATGGAGGAGAGTTTGTTAGTGGGGAAGGAGGAAGTACCAGATCAACAACTTCTAGCGCAATAAGAGAAATTCTAAAAGCACGGGAAACCGTTGGATCGTAAATTGAGAAGCATCACCCTAATAAGGAGGTGGCTATGCGTTTTACAAATTTATTCAATGACAATGCTGTATCACATTTTGACCAAATATTGAAGCGTCGGCAAAAACGAATGTCTCTAGACAACTTCCTAGTAAAAAAAGAATTAATTATTTGTCATAAATTCATACTAATAAATTAGTCGAATTTTTAAATTGTTTTTTTGCAAATCGAAATCGCATTTCAGGTTGTTACGCTTACAATTTATAAGTATGTAATTTTATTTTAATAAACGTTAAAAATATAAAAAATGATTTTATTTTCGGCATGGAACGCATTATTGTATTTTACATTCTTTTATATTGGAAAAATTGTTTCACATAACGAGGAAGACTAAGGAACGAATTAAACTCGTTATGAGAGGTTCCACTGTACTATACTCTAACTATACGATGAATTAAATTTGTCAAATCAAAAAGTCATTCAATAAAAAGATTGGCTTGAAAAAGAACCACAGTAAAAACAGATGTTTTTAAATAATTGAGTAAAAACAATGATCTAGGTGTTTTTCGAAGCATGCAATATGCAAACACTCTATACAAAGCAGATTTTATTACGAATCTACACACATTTTTTAAATAACAAAAAAAGAAGAATATTTTCAAAATAAATTAAAATGCGTAAAAATTTCCAATCCTGGTATTGAACATTCAATTATTTATATTAGTGTACAAATTCAGGTCAAATGAAGAAAATTTGGACCTTTTTTTAGCCCTCGCGCAACTTTCCCAATCCCGAAATTGAACGAGATACCGGGATTAGACACCCTACATTCACTTTTAAGTATTTTTTTAAAATAAAAAGAGTAATCACGGAAAATTATACTAAAAATGTGGCAACAAAATAATTGTTTTTCTTTACTTTCCTACTTTGTTCTCACGCAGATTTGATTTGTATCCAGTAAATCAATAATTCTCTCAGAGTGATTGGAAATAGCCCATTTGAGGTTTTAGATCGTAGACGTAAAATGAATACCATACACAAACCAACAATGCGTTATTTTTGAGTCTACAACTCTGGTTTTTACACACCTTAAATATAAATATTGTGCAACATAGATTCCAAAATCAAATGAATTTAACAGCGATACAACCCAGCATTATATTTTTGCCTTACTTGTTAAATCACAAAAAGTCATTTTGCATTAATAATAAATAACTTATTCACCCTACTTGAACCCTAAACAAACACTCAAAACTTGCAATTCTGTTGAAGAAAATCTCCCGTGTAAAGAAAAACGTACGCTTGGCATGTAAAATTCATAGGGTTTAAACGCGTTCTGCATAACTTACGTGGTATTAACTGGTTGTGGAATAAAACAAGTTTAGTTTTAATATAAGCTAAAAGTCGCGAGCATGTTTCGAGATTTATACAGGCAATGGTGTAGGGAGCAAGCAATCATATGAAGTAAATGTAAACATATTGCATAAAGCAGTAACTCTAAAAGTTTTAATAAAAAATAAGTATAAACAAATTTATGTAACGTTATCTCATATGTTTAGATTGAATAAGTAACGGCAACAGTTTTTCTTCGTGTTTCTCTAAATATTAGAGATTCTGCTACGTACTGAAATGTTTTATAGTACTGAAAAATATGTTTGCTTCGTAGTGGAAGGTTTGCTATAGCGTTTTGTATTTTATGAGTAACCTAATAAAATAGATGTGTTTTCTATTTTGTAAAAATACGCTGTTGTCTATGTTTGTATATTGTTGTCGAATAATCGGTTATGTGGTGAAAATTCACTATCAATATAAAAACTAATAATATTTTAAGATCAATGATTGTTTATCGTTATTCGTTTTTTGTTTTTTTATAAAGCATTCTTAGACTATGTAAATTGTCAACTTCGATCAAGAGAGCTTACACCGATCATCCATAAATTATCAAAAAGACTAAACTATAATATAGTAAATTAGTTTAATCAATGTTAAGAGAGTATACAACCCAGCTAATTGTTATTATACATAATAAGAAATTGATAAGAGTTTTCCAATCTCTAATTTATTGTCATTGTGTGACTTTTTCGAAGATACTATTTCCAATGATAAGTTTGTCCCACCCCTATGTTTTAAAAGAAATATTCGGAGAGAAAAATCATTATTAATAATATATATGTGTATACTTCTTGTCGGGCCCTGTGGCGCAGAGATTAGCGCTGTGGGCCGGATCTCACTTTTCTTTTTTCGATCGATTTATCGATTTATGTTCGAAGCCATGGGTGTTTGTGATGTCTAAAAAATCCCTCCCACACTTTCGATCCTTCAATAACTGGGTGTAGCGAAAGCGATTAGTAAAACACTAGTCCTACATCTTCTATTCCTACTACTCTCTTTAAAAAAGAGAGGTTGAGTAAATGAGTAAAAAACAGTTCTCGTAGAAAAAGTTCTGTTGAGATACCTCCATTAAAAGGCCATGTGCTCCACATTGGGAGCAAACTTGGATAAAAAAACTTCCTCTTGATTAGTACTTAAGGAGGGTTTTCGCTGCTTAGCTAGAACATTGAGAAATTTTATTAATATTCTGAAACCGAGTACTTTAGATAGTCATCATTGATTGCGTGATATGTGCACCAAAAATACTTATTTGAAAACCTGAATGGCACAATTTTTTGTGAAAAACTTAATTTTACCTCTAACTTTAAAAACCTTAGATTATTTTTTAATCGGAATAATCACTATTTACTTCGCGTTTGTATATCCGGTGACATAGGCAAAGTAGCTGAAATAACCCAGTGTTAATGCAAAGGCAAAATGGTTATTACCTCATTATTCAAGGAGCTTACCTGGGACCTACGCCGGATATACGCTACGACTGTTGTTCTTTGCCGTAGCAGCGCTCTACGTAATGTGTTCTTGTTACTCGAAGAAAACTGTTGATAAGAGACATATACCTGATTACTGCATTTATTGCAGATATTTTATGCAATACGAAATGCATATTTTTCGTGAAAACGTATGATCAATACAAAAGAAGAATGCAGTGTTTTAATTTTTTATAATATAATATACTCAATTGAAATATTTTATGCGAAAACGAGATTCATATAGAGCACGAATTTCTGCATTCTTCTGTCTGGGCGGTTTTTCTTTAAATTAAGATAAACTTTGTAAAGTATATCATAATGTTTTTAGAAAAAAATGAATATAAACTTTTTATCAATAAGTTATGCCAGCAATTACAAGCACTGCCAGTCCTTGCGTGATCATTAAATAAGCTCCATAAAAACAATAAAAAACCAAAAGAAAATTGCTGCCGCAATGTAAACAAACCTATATTTTATTGACTATTGTTTAAATTTAAGATTTCGACTGAAGATGCTTGGTGAAATTTCAATATTAAATTTGAATCGTTCAAATTATGTACATTTGCACAGATTTTGTCACTAACGACCCGGGTTTCGCCTTTCGGCATATTCAGGCGTTCAAGTGCACGGATGAACTTGAACTGACATTACTGTAAAAATTCCTTAGATAAAAATGTTAAATTAACTTTAGAAGTCGGAGGCAAGAATATTAACTTTTTTTGACCTAAACATTAACATTGATAACTGTTCTCACGAATTTAAAATATTGTCTATCCATTCCATTAAACAGACAAAGAATATCGTCTACATATCGGAACCAATTGACTATAGGTTAAGCTTCTGTTTTGGCTTCTGTTTTAAATTTTTTAAATTAAAAAACAGCTGACTGATAGTGTTAGACCAGCTTTTTATTGTAAAAACATCTTAGGCAAATTATTAGTTCACAATAAAGACAATACACTACTTAAATAAATCCGGGATTTATAGATTGCAATGCTACTCGGATTTGTGGGTATTCCCATGGGCTTATCCTTCTCGCCAACAATGGTTTTAAACTCGGTGATGCATTTGTACACATACACTCGGACCATTTCTATGCGTTTTTTATAAGCATTACAAATACTATTTGAAAAAGTTTCAGCGTTCTTAAAATACATAATTGATAAACATACTAATTCTTTTGGTGATGAAATGATTTCGAATAAAAAACTAAATCTTGATGAGCATTGTCATACGATAATTTCGTTAAAAAATATATGAAAAATCATTTTTTATTAATGAGATTATGCATGTATTTTTACGTAATGCTTCAGAATAATGAGATTTTAAAAATTCATGAACCGCGTGTCTTTTTCTTCTTTAAGTCTTTATAATGCAATATCATGTGAAATGCATAAAAAAGATCGAGTATTTTTGATACCAAAATACCTTGTTAATTATATATTTTTATAAATTTATGTTAAGATTACGATCAACACCGTTGACTTATCGTAAGTATATTATTTATTATTGCTGATTTTCACTCTGATCTTGCATACGATGTTAGTAACTCTCCATTCTAAACAAGCACTGTTCGAGTGTGCTAAGTAATATTAATGAATCCTATAATTCCGCGAAGCGCCTTAAAACTGACCATTATGTACATTAAGTCCTAGAAGCTTGGATGGAATAATGGTTATTACTGAGTTCACCTCCTATTTTAAAATGATAAATACTTCACAAAATATTATCATCCACAAGAATATGGCATGTCATAAACGGAAAGCTATAGCTAAATATTCCCCGAATTATACTTTGTTGTTGAGTTGTGTAGTGCAAATAAATTAATAAATTAATCACATTTAATTACTTGTCTTAAAAGACAATATGAATAGGTGTAACTTTTCAGACTTAAGATTTTGTTTAAAATGACTGCTTAGTTACAAAACTTCTATGTATATCAGTAGAAATCAGCAGTTTATAAATAAAAAATACGAAAAAATAACATTATTTTATAACTAACGAGTAAAACAACATTATTAGAAAAGTGATTGTTTTTGTGGGTAAGTTTTATATACATATGACTGGAGGGTTTCTCCCAAATACTATTTTTTAACGGTTTTTTTTTATACAAATAACAATAATCAATTTAATAAATAAGTTCTTTACTTTGCCTTATTCTAGTTGAAATATCATATGGATTTATATTTGTAATTCATAATAATGTGAGATAAGAAACATCTACGATTTGTAAATTTTACTTCAATGTGATACACTTTTCAGGCCTATTAATATAATAGTTCAGATGCTTAACAACAAACGAACGTATCTGGATTTTTGTAGTAATAGTATATTGCAGTTTTACTGAAATCTTTGGGGATAAAAATTGTTTGAAAAAAAGTAAAATACCCAAAAAAACCTTATTTTTAATATTACGCATGCGAATTAACAAAAGTATACAAGGGAGGTTTAATGTATTGATCAGTATTTAAATAATTTAATAGTAAAAATAAATTTAATATTCGGTAACTATAAATATAAATGAAATAGAAAGGTAAAAAATTCTTTAAAACTTGGTCAATAGCCGTGAATTATAAAAAGATGATTACCTTGGGTAGGGTGAGGTTAGGTTTACAACATAAACTGGCGTTGAGTTTAAAATAAAGATCACATGTAAAAATGCTGTATATTCTTTATAAATACTAACCAGATAAAAAAAAATGTTACTACTTTGTTTACTCTACATGTGGTGTTACGTGTTTTGCCTCAGTTTATTGATAAGCCTAGCGATATTTTGTTTGAGAATGCTACTTACTCTACGGGGCAGAACCTGAGTCACAACTTGTAATACAATATGAGGAACAACAAATTTATCAAATTTTATTTACATTAAAAATGATCTATCACGACATAATCAACACATATTTAAAAAGAAAAGTTGTGACATATTGACTGTTGTGATGCAATGTAACTTAAAGCATCAATCAACACAAGTAAATTTATGCAAGTGATGTATATTTTAGCCCAGTATACTAAAAGTTATAAATTAAGACATTACCTTTAATAATGACTAATCGAAATGAAATTTTACGTTATAAACGGAAAGATATTAGATGTTTTATAATCATACTTTGACAAACAAAAACAGTACTTTTATATCTATGATTCAAATATATAAACAATATAATATACATACAAAGAAGGCTTCAGATATAAATAATTAGCACAGCAGTAGCAATGGGGCTAATAGAATCATCTTCCATTGACCGGTGTTTCGTTGCAACATAGAAATTTATTATTTGAATAAGATAAAGCCTCATCTAATTTAATGGTTGGCTGAAATTTTGATAAGGGTCTAAATAACTGTAATAAATACAGCACATGAAATCTGACCAGTGTCCGTCGCTCGAAACCTTTCATAAAATAGTACAAACAAATATAAATAAGCCCAACGTACCAAAATGTACTGCGTCCACCCCAGTTTTATCTTACTGCTGTGATATCGTAAGTATTTTCAAAAATAGATAAAGAAAATTAAGTTTATCTTTTAAATTGAAATTTACTTAAGGAAATTCGAGTTCTTGGGCGCGTTAGTGCTATTGAACTCCATCCCATCTACGTTTGTAACTTTGTGAACTGTGATGTTTCCGTTCAACTTATGTTAAACAAACATTCGTAATTGCTATGTATATATTCCTATATTTATTATATATAGCTAATTAATCCACAGCAAAGGCAGTTAAGCTAGATCATATGAGGTGTTCTTTTTGTTTCAAATATAATTATTTAACCCAGGAGAAACCATCGATTATCGTTACTTTTGTGGAATATAATAAGTAATATTCGGGATATGTGTCCAAAACAAGTGACGCGCAGATGTAAACAAAAAAAAATGAAATAATGTAAATGAACTAATGTAATTATTTTTACGATAATCATAATTTTTGAATGTTTATTAAAAATGAAGATAGTGATGTTGTATTGCAATATGTACTTATGTGAGGTCCTTTATCTGAGCGTGCAATGAACTAGTGATATTTTGAAATATTTGAAAGAGTTACAACGATATTAATTGATTATCGTGTACATTAAAAAAGAATTATATTTTTTTATTTAATACTTTGCGATCTAAAAAAAGCTACTACAGAGCATTTTGAAACAAATGGTAGAAAACAGTTTAAGAACATATTTGAAATTGGCTCAAGTTAAAGCATGAATTAAGAATTTGATAAATGCTAATTTTAACTAAGTAAAAGCTAACAAATGCATTTGTTCAAATTTCATAAAAATATCATAAAAACTTAAACAACTTTCATATGAATACTTTATTAATTTATTAAAGCTTTTACTTATTCGCATAAAAAAACTTTGATTTTATCATTACACATAATATTATGAGGCAACAAATAAAATGGTCAGAATTTAAATCAATTTTTGGTCAGAATAAAAATATATACAGTTAGAATATTTTATAACCATTTTGGAAAGGTTAAGTAAGGTTTTTTTTTTAATTTCATTTAAATTATGACTATTTTATCTGACCGATATATTATGACCATTTAATATAAATTCTGACCGGAAATGTATATGAAAGGAAATTTAATTTTAATAAAACACTGGCATATTCATATTTTTTTTACTTTTCTAGTTTTCATATTACAGAGACGATATCATAGAAAAATCACAACAATCCTGTCTTTTGAAAACCTAAATATTTTTTTTTAAATTAATAAATTCAAACATAGAAAAAAAATATTTAAATTTTTCAGGTATAAATTTAATTAGGTAGAAGATATGCATCAATTTTCAGAGAAACTCCGTAAAAAAACTATTTGGTCACAAGAAAATAGTTGATTAGAGCAAAGCAATCGAGTCTTGGTTAATTGGCAACATTTGAAAGAGCTCTACAGTACATTTTGTTATGCAAAACAACAAGGGATTACTAAAAATTTGTCGTTAGAAAAATATTGAGTTCCTCAATAAAAAAGTATTCGTTAGTGTTAGTGCATAAGCATGCGGTTAGAATAAAATTAAATATTTAAAAAATATGGCTGTTCTTAAAAGTGTATAGCATGTTATATTATAATGCAATGTAGTACTGTTGAAACAATTCTTTTGATAATATTTATAATAGTTATCCCTATTTATTTACTTTTACAAACATGCTTCGGTGGGGTAAATAAAACTAAGTAAAGTTTCTGAGGAAATTAAAATGTCCGAACAAGACATAAACTAACAACTAAACAAAGCACAAAGGCAAAGATGCATATTATTTATAAGGGAATGCGACTCAGAAGTTCTTCCGCAAAACAACAAAGCAATACCACAATATGTTCGTTGGTTAAATGGATTTCAGCGAATAAAAAGATTCGTTTTATTGTATGCAAAATGAAACGATGATTCCAGCTATCGAAACATATTTTGAGGATTAAGTTCATAACACGCTTAGTAATAAAATAATATTCTCTACGGTATTTAAAATACCAATATTTTAATATTCAAAGAAAAACAAAAATATTGTCATTGGCTTAAAATTCACTGAAAAACATTTTTGTCAAAACAACAAAACACCGTCTGTATTCAAATATTTTAGAATTCTTCAATTTTTTTAACTAAATCTAAATTTGAAAATAAAATCAATAAATCTTCAAAACGATTCAATAAAATAGATTTTTATAATTCACGGCTTTGTAGTTTTTACTGTAGAATTATGTATATTAGGCCTTAAATATATTTAAAATTAAAATAATTTTAATACTGAATAAAAAAAGTTTATATTATTATAAACTACTAATATTTTCATTAAAAATGTGCTATTTTTCAGAATTGCCGAGGCAGCGGTTGGATTTCGTGCCAGAACCCATTTTTTTCGACCGATTTATCGATTTCTATTTGAATGCATAAATTTGATGTTTTAAAATTCCCTTCCACCCTTTTCGATCAGTTAATAACTGGGTGTAGCGAGAGCGATTAGTTAGCCAGTAGTTCTGTCCTAGCCCTATCCTTCTATCCCTACTACTTTCATTGAAAAAGAGAGATTGAGGGACGCGACTGAGTAACAAACAGTTCTCGTAGAAAAACTTCTGTTAAGATTCATTCATTAGAAAGCCATATGCTCCACATAGGGAACGGACGTGGATATTTTTTTTTTACAGAAAGCCAATCATACAAAATCTATAAGTAAACGTTAAAAATGATAAGAAAAATGCCACTGTAAATATTTATTTCAGCACAGTCCGTACAGGTAACTGTGGCCATATATCTAAAATAAGCCAACTACAAGAATAAAAGTTTCAAATTATACCGTTATCATTGCCACCTATATATTTCTTAGCTAATAATTGGTATTGTGTAGCCCTTTGGAGTTAAAAATATGAATTATGATCCATCATATTTGTGTATCATATTTTAAAAACTTGAATCGGCAATATGTTTAATTTGTATTCTAACTCTATAAAAATGCATTCTATGGTTTTAAGCTTACGATTATGTACAAATTACACAAAATACAAATAAAATTGTGGAGAAGAGTTGCAAAGACCTAAAAATTCTTAATATAATAGAAATTATTGTGAATATTTGTGACATTGGCCAAAGATAACCTATATGGTGGCAAACTTTGGCCCATTTATATATTGAACATAGAAATATTTCCAAAAATGTTTCGTGAACTGAATCTTAAAACACTGATACTCATCTTTATCAAATTACGTCATAAAAGTGATGGCGATTTATAAAAATACAACAAACCTTCAGAGTTGGGCCAAAGTTAGCCGCGTTGACAAACCCTGGTTTTTTTTTGTTGAATAATGAACACAATTGTATATTTCTTATACAATTTAAATTATATTATATTTTGTCTTCTGCAGCCTCATTATCAGAAGTGTCAGTAAAATCAATAATAACTTTAAATTTGAGATTTTAGACGTTGGTCCTTCTTTTCGAGTTGATCTTTTCGATGACTTTTAAACATATTTTGTGAATTTCCATTTGGATATAAAACTAAATATTTTTATATTATTAAAAAAAGAAGACAATAAAGTTTTTTTGCATAGTCACGCAGATATGGTAGTTCATATATTAGTTTCATTTTCAATTTTAATATTCCGGCGACCCGAGTTAAGAGATAAGAAAAAAGTTTATTATATTAAGAATTCAAAGTAGAATAATGAAAATTTATGTTTTTACTGTACCAATATTAACCACATTTTAGCTAAGTAAGTAAATATTAGAAATGTTAATACAGCCCTAATACTGTACTGTTATTACACTATGAATCTATATTTGTTCTGGTCTAGACACAGTTTGATAAAAATATTCATTTTATAAGCTAGCTTCACTATTTGTATATTATTATTACCAAATTTGTCTAAAGGTCACGATACAAGATACAGTTGGTATAAATTTACAAGGTGTTTCCCAGATAAAAACCTTTCGCACTGAACATTTTATTGAACCAGTTTAAAAAAATACACAAGCTCATTGTGTTAATACAACCTCTACAGTCTAGGGCATAGGTTCCCAAAGTGGTCCGTACGGACCCCCGGGGGTTCGTGAGGACTGCCAGAGGGTCCCTGACAGGAATAAAAAAAAAATGGGGGTCCATGAGATGTAAATGGGGGTCCACGGACCGGAATCAATGGAATCAAATTTAATCAAAATAATGCGGGTTTAAATAGGTCAAAGTAAACTATCTCTTAATTTTATAAAATAGAAAGGGTTACCAGCAGTTCGGGCTGCAGAAAGATATCCCTGTTGTTTATCCTGTATTGTGGGCTACCGCAAGAAAGTTTTTGATAGCATTTCCTTCTTCGTACTTCGTGGAGAGAGGTTTTAGTGCAGCTACTAATTTTCTTACGAAAAAAAGAAATCGGTTGCAAATCACTGAACGTGGAGCTTTACGACTGTACCTTACGAATTTGAAACCAAATATTGACCAATTGATATCGGAGCATCAGGTTCATCCCTCTCATTAACAGATTTTATTATTTTATGTAAGAATTTGATTGTGTTTCGATTTGTTCATATTCGTTTAAAAAAATTCACTAATGATAAGAATAAAAAATTAACATTTTTTTTTTTTAAATTGTCCACTATACAAAAAACCCTATCACAGTGTGCTCATATTTGTATTTAAAAAAATTAGAAACCTTCACTATTATGCATCCTGGGGGAGGGGGTCCACGAAGGATAAAATACTGGGCTTAGGGGTCCACGGGAGAAATAAGTTTGGGAACCATTGGTCTAGGGCCTAGGGCAGGGATGGCGAACCTTTTTGGGTCCGCGTGCCGAAAATCCTCAAATATCATTTCTCGATTGTGTGGCGTGCCCAAGCAGAAAAAATAGCAAAATAGAAAAAAAAAAAATTCAAACAATTGTTTATCTTGAAAAACATATGAAAATGAATTAAACGGAATAAACTAATAATTCACGGATTATTTAACCAAAGTTATTTTTTTAAGCTCAACTTATTTTTTTGAACTTGGAAATCGTTCGCGTGCCATCCAAATTCTCAAACGTGCCACCTCGGGCACGCGTGCCATAGGTTCGCCATCCCTGACCTAGGGAAAAGAACTTTACCTGCGTAAAAGTCTGGACTCAAATCCAAGCAATTGGTGTTTGTGATGTCATTCCTTCTGTTCAAGTTGTTTGAGTGACTTAAAAAAAATCTCATTAAAATAACCTTATGTGAGTTAGAATTTTAATTGAATTTTTAAACTATCTTTAAAAAAACTTTGAATGTACTTTTAAAATACATACATATCAAAAACATTGATTACAAAATTATTTGTTTATTTTCATTGCTGTTCATTTTTAGAATATTGTTTTAATGAAATATTATTTACCATTTTTGGTTGGCTTTTTTATTAAACGTAGGCTGTCTCTGTATGCATCCGAATATTTATTATCTTAAGGGTACTCAAAGCTGTACTTCTCATGCAGAACGAATATCAAAATTGGGTGCTTTCAAATGTTTAAAAATATATAATAGGAGCATTTTCCCAAACCTCAATTATGCAGAAATAAAACTATATTTTTAAGTAAATCGCGATAATTCACCTTTCGCTTACATAACAATCTAATAGTAATCAAATCTCTGTGACTGATTTTGATTGTTTTAAATTATATTTTTTAAGAGTAAAAAATAATTTCATTCCGATCTTTGCTATTTTAAATGATACCACTTGCATAGTGTATATTAGGGCTCGGAAAAAAAACCGACTTTTGAAAAAACCGGTTTTCGAATGTCCATATTGTTCGAAAACCAGTTTTATCCGGTTATTGAAGTTTTACAAAAAATGGATAATTCAATTAAAATAGCGAGAAAAAGTTATTCATTTTTTATGTTGTTTATTTATATACATAATATTACACAACAAGAAATTATTTGGTGTTACTCCTCAGAAAATATAATTTAAGAAAATACAAAGCGTCCACTGATCGTTTTGTAACAAAATATCCTTTCGCTAGGTAATATTATGTAGGGAAAATGGTTTTAAAGCCATCAAATAAAAGATCCAAATTGTCTGTCCTTTTGTACTCCTTTATGGAAAATTCGGCACAACCGGTTACGAAGATGAAAAACAGGTTTTTAAATGTCACAAATTTAACAAAAAAACCAGATGTTAAAACCGATTTATGAAAACCGACAAGCCCTAGTGTATACCACCAGTGGCCATTACGTTGACCGCGTAAGCATTCCAAGTCACCACTTATGGTGTATATTATAAATTCACAATCTTAAATTGATTTATTATCAAATTAAAATTGACAGCTTGTGACAAGTATTTCGCCTATTTAAGAAGCATAATCAGACTATTGATACATTTTCGAACACACCGTTCTCTCAAGACTCAAAACTTGCAACACAAAGAGTGTATTAAAAAAGTTATGAAATTTAATTTTATATTAAAATAAACTTTCACGAAGTTACCGCCGAATCTATCAAAGATAATACGTTGATTTTATTACAGCGTTACAAGGTGTATGCTATGACCAAATTGTAATTTAAAACTCGCTTATGATAAAAAAAGTCATGTTATAGTCATTTTTTTAAGCAAGTCAAAGGTGTATCATATTCTGGATAGGAGTAGCAGGCAAACAAAGTTAAATTAAAGTCAGAGTGACTTTATGAATAGTTTATTAAGTTCAACATTAATAAGGGCGATATCATAATAAAATAACAGTAAAAAGTAAGTAGTAACTAATAGAACATCCCCGGGAAAAGTTTTAGTTTCATTTGATTACCGAGGATATAAGAATTGTATGGAAGAAAGTTTGACGAATATTAGGTTAGTGCATGTGAGTTTCCCGGCACGTAGAAAATGGCACACGATCCACTTTATTTGTTTTAATGAAGTTTTATGATAAGAAACCAGAGACATATAGTAAGTCACCAGTTTTATAAAGTCCTTTACTATAAAATCTATTATAAGAAACATAATATTTAAAATAAAAACATTTGTGCATAACGTTTTCATCGAAATAATGGAGGTGTCTCGACAGAAGTTTTTCTACGAGAACTGTTTGTTACTCAGTCCCTCAATCTCTCTTTTTTAAAGAGAGTAGTAAGGATAGAAGGATAATACTAGGGCAGGACTAGTGGTTAACTAATCGCTCTCGCTTCACCCAGTTATTGAAAGATCGTAAAGGTGGGAGAGAGTCTTAGACATCAAAAACGCCTATGCTTTTGAAAAGAAAGTTCGTACTGGGACTCCAACTAGTGAGATCTGGCACGGAATTAATTTGAGTATCCGTTAATGATAAATTATTGTATATATATATATATATATATATATATATATATATATATATAAGTTTTGCTTATTGAGTCCATGGTACAGTGGTCAACGTCATAAGTTTCCGTGACGGACATTAAGAACAATTTTTATTTCAATCTTCGATTTCTTTTTAAACCCACGGGTATTTCAAAAAATTCCTTCCACTCTTCCTATAAACAAGTCCTGTCAGCCTTATGCTTATATCCATACTCTATTTTAGTAAAAACACAATATTCCTTTGTACTTCATTCCACTTTATTTAATATGTCAGGACCGGTTTCGCTCATTGCTAGCATCGTCAACTGATAAGAAATATAATTTAACAGTGCTATTTATACAAAAATGAACAGTTATAAACAACAATTCGGGGTAGTGTAATTGGGGGTTCCACTGTATTTCGAAAAGTACATTGTTTTTCTAATTATGGAATGCCAATATGATTTGACAGCGTTTTCATCAACTTCATTTTTTTTTTACTTTTCGGCGAATATAACCAATTGTTGAACGATATTAATGTACAAACGAATACTGTTTTCTATAAACTAATGTTTACTAAAATTTCATGCCACACTTTAAAGTTTCTTTAGCTTAAAAATTCTCTTCTTGAGCTTTTCAGTCAACGATTAAAATCAATATTTTTTTGATTACTTGAAAACTATACAAAGCTTTAAGCTTAAAAACCACACTAAAAATTAAATTTATATTTTTTATAATTTAAATTTGGTTCATTGGATTTGAATGATATATATTTTTGAACTAAACCATTATTTAACAAATAATGACACGCATTTGTGAAAAGCTGAAATAAATTTTCAATATAGAAAATCTGGTATGAAACTAATTATGTTGGGAATTGTCTAAAACAAAATGTATTATTTTCACTAATTAATCTCCGAATCCATCAGAAATATGTAATATACATATTTAAAGTTAATTATTATTAAAGTTATTAATATATAAAAATGGTATTTATTTAAAAAAAAAAAAAAAAACAATTCTCTTAATAATTGACAGGTGACTTACCTCAGGCTCGTCATGAAGTCTTTGGTGATGATCTTGGCTAGTATTCAGAGACCTCTTGTGGACATTATGATGTGTCATAAGATAGTATCCTTTCAATGAACCAATCTGAAACAAAGAAAAACCATAAATTAAAACCATACTCAAGATCATTAATTAACATTTGGTTGAGCTTTTATTATCAACGGTGATTAATTGCATGAATGATTAAATTACTAAAACACGTAGAAACTCTTTTGGTCGATTGGTGAGGTAGTGAAAGCACAGATTTCTCAAAACTATTTAAATATATTTTTTCTAATTAAAAAAATAAATTGTCGTTGTCTTGAAGAACAATAGCATAACTTATGAATATAATTAAATACTTAGTGACGTGTATGATATTGATATAAAGGTTAACTAATGCAAAACAAATTAAATTAAGAAATGGAAAAAGACAATACATTTGTATAAAAACAAAAGGACTATAATTTTTTTAATCACATGAAATCAATACATTGAGGAATTTAATGTGTAATCACGAATCACACACACGCTAAAGATTGTATTACCAGTAGAAAAAAAACTATTACAAAAAAGTCTAAGCAAAGCAAAAAGTACGGGCAATTTAGATCGCAATACTGCCATTTAAAAATGTATAACTATCGTAAACGGGTGTTTTCAACAAATAACATTCTGTGTCTTAAAATAATATTACATCATTGAAATTCTGGAACTTGATAATACTGATACAACTCATTGGAGATTAAAATTATTTCAATCATCTTCGAACAGTTTCATTAATTAAAGGATTTTTGTTAATTTTCAAATACCGGCATTGCAAAGCATAACCCATGTCAGAGTCCTCGAATATTATACTGAAATAATTTTAATTTGTCATGGATATTATGATGACTAGAGTACATCGCTTATTACGAGACCACAAAAACAGACGAGTTGTAATGGAGTAGTAACTAAGGGAAAAATCTATGGTAAAATAAAGTTTAAATCTTATCACTTAACACGTTGAAATGGCAAGTATAATTAATATGTACAATCTCTTTGCGAGCGACGGTCAATATGGCGCATGGAACCAAGTATCTTTATATTTTTATATTAATATGATACAAAAATGCTCATTACAGGATTCAAATAAAAAAATACACAACCTATGCGTAAAAATATCACGAATCACTTATATAAAAGTGATATTTGTGAAAAAAAAATAACAAGCGATAGAAAAAAATGCTTCGCGAAAAATGGATAAGTCAGAAGTCTATATCAGAAAACGATGTACATATGTACTGCTAAATAATAATGTCTTTGTTTTGGTAAAATTCGATATGCATTAAAACGAGTTTTAATAAAGCATAACTATAAAAATAAATAAGCATAACTGTCGTCATACAACATGAAGATATTTTAACTTTGTGGTCGAAGTTCATTTTTAATAGAAATTTCATTTTTTTTTATTTTATTCCATTTGTGTTACAAATTGTGACACGTAATTCACATCTTAAAGAAGCATGTTCAGACAGAACACCACGAGGCTTACAAATAAACGAAAAATTGATTTTGATTTTTCAGTTATAAATAACAAAATAAAAGTCGCAGTTTTTTTTATTTTCTACTGGTCAACAGAAATAGTAAATGACCTTAGATAGGAGTGTTACAATTTTTTAATTGATTTTCATTGGGATTTACCTTACTTAATACAAGTAATTAACTTGTTATAAGTAATATCAATGGTTGTATCTTACCCCCTTGCTTAAAATTATGAAAATCATGTACAACGGTCAAAAACTGAAAGACAATTAAAAATCAGAGAATATATTATAAGAATGACAAAAATATAATCAGCTTTAAGTCTTTGAATACAATAACGTGACCCAATGTAAACGAAGAAGAATGAATTTATTACAACCCCGAATACTTTCTAATCTAATGTTATCCCCAGGTTGTTAGAAAAGTAGAAAACTTTTCTAATTACATGACCGTAAAAGTTTAGTGTAAGGGTAACCGTTTTATCACTGTTGAAAAAATCGTTTCATAGGTACTTTGATAAATTTTAATGAAAGAAATTTAACAAAAGTGATGTGAAACTAACAGTTTAGTTTTTAATTAAATCGAGTAAACGAATAAAACAAAGCTATTATTATTTCTAATTTGCACAATTATCTTGATAATTATTTAAGCTCGTTGAAATATTTTTTGAAATTATTATATCTAATAATCGGAGTTGTAAAATATATGAAATCAAGATTTTCTTGTCGTTGGAAAAGTGTTTCCACACTTAATATAAAACAAATGACATTCTAATAGAAGTATCTTAACGGAAGTTTTTTTACGAGAACTGGTTGTTAAATTAGCTTTACTCAATTTCTCTGTTTTTCAAATAGAATAAAGATAGAAAGGATAAGACTAATGGTTGGCCAAACGCTCTAGCTACGTCCGTTATTTAAGGATTGAAAAACCAGATGCGAAGTCATTTTGAGACATCACAAAAAACCATGCATTCGAACACAAAAATCGATTAAAATAATGCTGTTTGTACTGGGATTCGAACCCTTTTAAGTCCGTAACGGAAGCCAATGACGTTGAACACTGCACTACGGACCCGACGTGTTATGGTGAGCATAACGTGCGTCGTTATTGAGCCCATGTATTTTTTTTACGAAACAAAGTAAAAAAAAAATTGACTTTTTTACTTGTAACAGTGATTTATCTATTTAGGTAGATAATTAATTTGATAAATATTTTATACAACATTGCAATTAGTTTAATATACTCCAACCCGACGGTTTTACCATTTTACTCAATAAAAACGACAAACGTTTAGAAAGAAACAAGATATTGAAATTTAAATAAATTAAACAAAAACGCAAAATGAGAATGTTAACTTCAGTGTAACGTTACAACCGTAATTCGATTTTTCGACAGATGCATGCGTGAATTCGTTTAAATTGGCAGCCTATTTTGATAGCTGACTCTGGCCCAATTAAAGCCGTGTATACAACGAATAATGAACTAAAAGCATTCCACCATACCACAAATACGAGCCTGACGGTACAAAGTGGAGTAGGTAGGGCGAATGGCCTGATTGAAAAATTCAACCATGCGTTATGGAGTAAAAATAAGCTAGTTCTTCTTTCATACTGAGGAATGCCAGTGAGTGGTTTGCTGCAGGAAATCATTTTTTAAATTGCCAGGTAATGGAAGAAAGCTCAATCAAACTAGTGAATACCCTTTTCTCCCCATTTGTAGCTTGATAAGTTTTATAAATATGTTATAAGCCAGTTAAAAACATATAATATTCAGTGATTTAGTCAATAGCTTGGAATTAGTTAATTAGGTTTAGTTATATTGACAATTGTCAAACATACTGTTTGTTTAATTTAACAAAAAAGTAAATACATATTATTTAAGATTTCGACTGAAGGTGCTGAGGTGGAATTTCAATATTAAATTTGAGTCGTTCAAATTAAGTAAATTCACACAAATTTTGTCACTAAAGCTCCGGGTTACGCCTTTTGGCATCTTCATGCGTTCAAGTGCACGCATGAACTTGAACTGACGCTTAGTAAATGAATCTTTCGTGTTTATATAATAAATAAATGTATCATTGAGTTTAAAGCCATTGCTAGCGAAAAAAATGAAAAAATGTGTGACTGTACATAATTTGAACGATTCAAATTTAAATACACATTATTCAAAAAACGCAATATTATTTTGTACTACTTCGTAGTATTTTTTTGTTGTCTTCTGTTGAAAATGTCATGCACTTTGACTATAAGGGAATATAAGAGAAAATGTGTAGATGGTGGTTTTGCACGAATGCGAACGATTTAATTCTTGTAAATAAATTTATAGTTTTATTGAATATTGTTTATGTCAGTTTTACAGTATATTTTTGGTTTTTGTTTCACTAAAAATACAAATACACTCATGCGTGATAGTGGCTTCAAAATTCCATCCCGTATGAAGAAAAAAAAACTGTAGCTGCAGATATGTTTTACAAAACGAAACGGAAAATTGTACTGAACTATTTGATAACATGTTGTATTTGAATGAAACAACACATCAAGAATCGATCACAATTTCGCGCGCGTCATCAGTGTAAAATATTTTCAATATAACAAAAAATAAATTTCAGACAACTTTGGATATGTTTCCAATTTAAATTTTATTTGTAGAATTTATTTCTCTAGCAAATTACTTTGATATTGTGCTATATTGTTTATTGCCTGTCCATAAAAAGTAGGTTTTTCCAATCGCCTGTGGAAAGGAAAAAGGATGTAACCCACACATAGCAAATTTACAGCAGGCACAAAAAACGTATTTTGATGATTTTGGGCCATATGCAAATTATGAATAATGTGTACACAAGTTTGAAGCGCTCGGATACTTTTAAAATGGTGCTTAATTGACATAATATAATATTGATTAAATAAGTTGTCTAGGAAGATCCTTTTTTTCAGACTATTTTCATGGTTTCAATTATCGCAAGCTTATTTTTTTTCAAATTTAAAAGCTAAATTCAGATACTAATTCGGCATTTGCAGCTTACATCGTTTTGATAGAATGTGTTCTATACATTGTGACTATCAAAAAAAAAGCTGTTTTGAAAAAACTGTGTATTACGTAATTTTTCCTTTCCAAAGTCGATATATATATATATATATATATGGTTGATACTGATAATGCAAATTTCATCTTTTTTCTGTGAGCAGGGCAGTACAATTAATAAAAAAGCTTCTCGAATGTAGCTATTCTACCGAAATACGAAAATTTATTTAACCACCGAGACGAAAAAGCTATTTTTGTGACTGCCTTCACAATATTTGTATAAAGATTTTTTTTATCTATGTTCACTCTTAATGTAGGGGATATTGGACTCCTAATGAAGGTATCTCAACAAAAGTTTTTTACGAGAACTGCTTGATAATCAGTTACTCAACCCATTTTTTGCAGAGTATGGATAGAGAGTATAGGTCTAGGAAAAGACAAGTGGTTGGCTAATCACTCTCGCTACACTCCCTTATTTTAAGATTGGAATGGTAAAGAAAAATTCCAGAAATCACAAATTAGACTCATAATAGAGTTTATCCCAACAAAAGTGTTTTTTTGAGAACAGAGTGTTACTCAATCATTTAACCTCCCTTTTTTCTAAAGACAGTAGGAATATGAGGATAAGGCTACGACAGAACTAGTGGATAGCTTATCGTTTTGACTACGCCTCGTTTATAAGATAGGATGGATGTAGGAGGGGAAAATTCAAGGCATCACATACATTCATGCCTTCGAACAGAAATTCATAAATCATTTTTTTAAATTGTCCGTACTGGGGCTTAAGTCCGTGACCTCCATAACCGAACTCAACGACGTATGTGTTACATTTACGTTACACTATTAATATGCTGTGGCCTACACAACGAAGCAATAGTCGGCATGTGGCCCAGACGACTAAAAGATTAAGTAAAGCTGAACTAGTGGAACAAACAGGTCTACGGGAAATCAGCCGTAATACTTTTTTTTTTAAATCGAATTTTTTTAAAAATTGTCGAATTTTTCATTTAAATGCAGTCATGTATTTCAGGAATAATAAACACAATCAGCTTTCATTTAATGTAATTTTCCCTGGGATGAAACATAAAACACCGTAAAAAGCTCGACTCAAATAAACGCATCATTCAATCTAATTAACACACGTGAATCAACTGGGATTAACTCACGTATGTTCTATTATTGCACTATTAACACAGGTGTGAAAATATACAATTTGGATCTATTTCACAAAATTTACGTATGCTGTCCCCGTAACAGGAAACTGTATTATTACGTGCGTCGAATCAAAGCTGACAGCAACAAAACGCGTTTATCTGTTGGAATGGAAATAGTAACTTAATACTGATGTATGTATTATAATTTTTCTATATTTCAAAATATTTGTTTCATATGATATAATTGAGAACTCGGAAAAGCAGTTTTTTTATTTGTATAATTCTAAAAAGTGCAAGTCAATGAAAACTTTTGTTTTTTTGTCAAATAAGCCGGGTTTTTTTAAACACCCAAATACGGACGCCCATAAACTTTTTCCAGGAAATTTTAGAGATAAGCAGAGTACAATTGAATAACGCACCGATTTTAAATGAGCAGGTAAATTTGCCAAATTCCCCACTCTTATATCCTATATGTGAGGAAATTTTTATCATAAAATTTATCTGACAAACGAAAATAAGTATAATTCAAAAAAATATCCAACATTCAAATCTGTAGGCATTTCCATGGGTTAATTCTTTTCACCAGCAATGACTTTAAACTTACTGATACATTTATTTCTTATTTAAACACGATAGATTCATTTACTAAGCGTCAGTTCAAGTTCATCCGTACACTTGAACGCCTGAAAGGCAAAACACACTATCAAAACCGGAATTTTGGTTTCGGTAATATTGGTATCGCGATTCTTATGTAGACGTAGAAAAAAAATAATTACGTTCGTCAATCTACAACAAAGCGTCACCTTTTTATTAATTTTTCACTTGTGTCAGACAAGCGTCTTTGCAAAACGTTTCCTCCGAGATGTCAACCGCAAGCGATAATGGTATTAAAAGTGACATATGCGGCCACTGTAAGAAGAGCCCGAAGACGTTAAAGTCTCCAGATGGCTCTCTTGGGTAACGGAATCTGTTCTGCGTCACGTCTTTGTCTTTGGCAAAGTCCTCGGGCGTCGTCTGAGGCAGGCATTTAAAACCAAAGAGTCCGGCGGTAACGTATACAATATTTCATTGCTCTTAAACTAATTTAATTAATTCGATTGTTATTAAGTTAACCATTTGCATTCATAAATTATCGATTAATTAAAGTCACTCATTACTTTCATCAATTAAAATATTGAGCAGTTATTTTATCACTCCAATGATTAATTATTAATATAATTGTGTTAGTATTAATACAGAAATAATGAATTTACATTTATTGATATTTTCTATAGCATTTGTTTTAATGTTTTTTTGGCCAGTATATATTGATTACAAGTAAAATAAAACTTGTGGATTAAGTAAACATAATTATATCAAAGTATTTTAGTTTAACAAATATTGCATACACAGTTGATATGTATTTCAGCTTATACCTCCATCAGAACTATCTTTAAACTTATATTACCGTTGTTATCACCCTTACAAAACGCTAATGCAAATAATTATTAATAATTAGATACATACGAACTAATTTTCTTTTGATAGTCGTATGATAGTTATCGTTACAGGAAACACTGAGACAACTCATAATAATCACTTTTTTAAACTCAGTTCAGATGCGACTAAAATTTGGTCAGCCATGACTTAAAATTATCAATTTGTAATTGTAGCATTATGGGACTAAGAGATTGTAATTTAAAATCAATAATTTTAAAAAGCCTTTTTTTACATGCTGACTAAGTGACAAAACCTAAATAATTTCAATCGCGAAGCAAAATTTGCGCCTGTATTTTATCAGAGATTACTTTAAAATTTCAGATAATTTTAAATTGAACAAAAAAAAACTGTAAAATAACATGACTCTATTGCAATAAAAGAGAAATTCGTAAAAAGCGAATCATATTTTGCAGAATTAACGCCTCAACGGGTACGAAAAAAAAAACAATTTTAAATGAAATAAAAATATATTATTGAGTGTCAAAGAAATGCAACGTTTTTATTGGAAAAAGACTGATGAATATTTCATTTTTTTTTTCCAATTCCAAATGAAAAACGAGATTGGTTAATTGTATCATTAAAATTGTGAAACATAAAATTTTTCAGTCGTATATTCAAAACAAGATTATTTACAGTATTCAAGTGATTTAGGTCGTTTTGAATTTTAGAAATGAAATCAAAGGAAACGTAATGGCAGTTTTATTTCAAGGAAAAAGTTGATAATAAGTGTATGGCAATAGGAAAAATAGTCCGGAAAAGAGAATATTCATGTGTTTTTAAACAGAAAAGCCGACAGTATTCACTATTTTTTTTTGCTTTATTTCGTTTAAGCAATATAAACTATGTTCATAAGTTTGTCTATAATTTAAAATAAAAATAAATATAAAAATAATACATTGAAAAGTGTTAAATATACCTGATGTAATTGAATAGAATCTCCATGCAACTCAAGTGTTTAGAATGCAAGCAATTATAGCAACACCTAAGGCTATCTTAGTTATCAAAGACTCACTCATAGTCGAGAAACGTGAAGTTAAATAAACAGATAGAAAATCAAAATGTTTACATAGTATTTTTTCCAATTCTTGGACTGAAAAAATACAATTAATAAAATAAAACAATGACTCTCCATGGCTTTGGATATTTTATTTTGTTTTTTGTTTTGGTTATAACATCGAGAAAGCAAATCATTGTTTAAAAAAAAACTTTTATATAATTTGTTTTATGTCTGTATTTCTCAACAATTAATACGCTATTATAAATGAAAAAAATACAACATTGTTTCTAGTTCAAAAAAAGCTTCGGCTGCTTTGTTTAAAATTATGAAAAAATAATAAAACACATTAAAAGCTTGAAGTCTTCTCGGGAAACTATTTTTTTTAGTTTACTTTAGTGGTAGAGTATTAAAAATTCATTTTTTATATTAATGTTTATTTACAACACGTATCATAGGCATAATTCATATTATACAATACGCAGAAAGAGAAATAGTAATGATGTGAAAATTTAAAAAAACGGGGGGCAAAAGCTGGAGAAATGTTCTGAAACAAATGAGTTCAATCAACATCAAATTATAACAAAATGAATAGCGCAAGTTTCGAAAATGTGTTTACAAAAAAAAGAAACATAATTGAACTTAAGGATAATATTTGCGTTTAAATTTTCAAGGAAAATAATGAAAAAGGTCACGGAGAATGCCATAGATTTTTCACCTACACGAGAAAAATCGGTCAATATTTAATTTATGTCTAAGCAGAAACTATTATTCCAGCAAAATAAATACATTTTGTATAACAAAGCTCTTTACGACAAAATTTCATAAAAAGTTCAATAAAATTTGATGTTTAGAGTGCGACTCGAAAAAATAAAAATAAAATTGCCGTTATTGAAAAATATCAACGATATACATTACTTGAAATGTTAAAGGAATGTGAACGTACCAGTGAAGGAACGGCAAATACTTTCGGAAAAGACTTTTTCAAAGTATGTCATATGAGCCGAATAGCCTCTGGACTTGAGTTTCATAACTCTATAGGACATCTTAGTAATACTGATATAAAGAAAAACCGACTTTAAGTCTCTTAGGATAGCCAGAAGTGTGTCAGCGCCCTGGGAGCAAGCTACGAGCTTTAATTAAATTTGCTTCGTAGCATATTCTCACAGCTCTACGCCGAGCACGTAGAGGGGCCGTTGTAGCAAACAGAGACTCACAAGTCTCCAAGGATTAGTGCGCAAAGTATATTAGAAAGCCAGTGTTATAATATTTATACTTTTAATATAGTGTGAACGTAATTACTGAAGAAAAATGACAAATGATATGCTACGCCAAGTAAAGCTCATATAAAAAATATATAATAGAATAGCCGTTAGTATTATTGTAGTCTTTTGGGCAGTGCCCACGCAAGAAGTGGAGTTGTGTAGAGTGAACGGTAACAAGTTAGTGATCTTTTAGCGCGCAGCATATATTATTGGCTTAGAATCATAACTCACATTTACGAAAATCGAGTTATGAAAAAATCGCAAAAAGCCATAGAAGCACTATTTTTTACAGTCTTAAAAAAAGTAATAATTACTACTATAACTATTTATGTCGAGTGAAAAGAAATTTAATATTGAAATTCCACCAAGCACCTTCAGTCGAAATCTTAAATTATAGAAAAGTAAGACTTTTGTAAAATGAAAAATACAATTTTAAACTATCAAAATGTATCGTTGGTTGGTTTATTTTAACATCTCATTTTATTAATTTTAAATCAAAAATTGAAACGAGCAGGTAAAAATATTTCTAAATAAGTCAATAAAGTAATGCGCATCAAATTAGTCGACAAGTAATATTTCTGACAATTCAAATATGTACAAGTAAATATTATTCTGTCAAAATATAATTGATTTCGATTTAAAATTGTTTACAAATGTTGAAAATATTTAAAAAATAAAAACCACCATGTCTTAGAATAAAGGTGTCAAAAATCTTTATTCAATAAACTTATTATTTTCAGTACAATTGTTTTTGGGATAATCAAAAAAGCTCCAGCATTTTTTTTTAATCAACGCAAAACCGTGACGTATAAAAGATTTTAATTTCACTGTAACATAAGCCGCTAAATAAATGGAAATAAATAATCGCACGAGTAAAGTTGTGAAAGCAAGCTTTGCAGACTGTAATTTGAATGATGGGTGCTTTAGGTAGCTTTCATGAATAATTCTGTAAAAGCTCTGACACAAAACGATTAACAACCAATATCAATATAGACAAATTTAAATTGCGATGGAATAAAGCACATTTTGTTTGCCGCGATGTTGCCATTAATCGAATAACCAGAATAGTAAAATTAAAACAAACATTGGCTATAAAACAATTCGGTAAAAAAGTATTACAAATATTGAATATTTCGATAAGTACAATTTTAAAGCGTAGAGACATACGATACTATCTACAAATAAAAGCTACGGACAATAATAAAACCATTTTTTTTAAACTGAGAACATAATTAAATGGAAAGCTTCGAAGCTTCGTTTTGAATCAACGAACAAATATCGATTATCTCATTTGTTATTATCGGTACATATAAAACTATTTTAAAGTGCTAACTGCCAATACTTGGTAGAAAACCATTATATTTATTAAATAAAACATTTTTTTTTGTACTAATTTTATAATAATGATTGGTTTCGTTAGTCACAAGCATTTTAAACTGATGTAACAAGAATATATAAAATTGTGATGTAAGTATTAACTAATTTACATTCATATGAATACCTTTATCATATGGGCCCATTAAAGGTGAAGTGAGCCAAGTGGTAACAAGAAACTTCAGTTGATACACATTGCAATAATGTTATCACGGTAAAGTGAACATATGCAATCCACCGAAACATCAAACAAAAGCGTGATTATACTTAAAAATCGAAGGTTTTTTTGCCATTTGAACTAGTTGGCTCACTTCACCTCTCAAAGGCCCATATGTTTCATCATGTTTTTATGAAAATTAGATTTGATTAAAAATGTAAAGTATTCTTTAAATCATACACAATTCTCCAGACTATAAAACTTGTAAAAAAGTAAACTTAAGTAGTTATTTTTATTGATATTGAATAATTGATTGATGTGGCTCCAAAAAGAATTAAGACTGAAAAGCAAATGTACGCATTTCTGTCGAAAAGATATCGACATCGGACAAACTGACTTTCGTCATAAATCTCTCGTGAGTTTTCTTGACGGTTGCGAAATTTGTGATGGATACAACTAAATTATGCAGTGTGACGTTAATGCGGCACTCACCCACCTGCATTGCAGTTATTTGATTAGATTTAATGCAAAGTATTTAACAGTAGCTATTTTCTTAGTAAGATTCATAGCTCATTCGATAAAAAAATGTAAAACAATGCTACTTAAAAATGGGTTGGGAACAACCATACTAAGTTAAATTCACTCAACTCTTTTTTATACGGTAGATACGTTCCACAAAAACCGCTGAAAAAAAGTGATTGAATTCATAGAAGATTTTTCCCTTGAATTTTAAAAATTTGTTATTTTGAAAAAGGTCAACACTGTGGTATAGAAAATCGGGAGAAAAGGTAATAACGAGAACCCAATAAAAAAAATGTTCAAATTATGATGTTTACATATTTATTTTATTTATGAACAAAAAAAATACTGTTCATGGCTATTTGATAGTATACACGGACGTTTGTAAGGTAAATTGCTTCTAGTCAAACGACCAGTCTAGTCCAATCTAACAAAAACTTGTTTGTTATTATCGTCATGTGTTGTGAAATTTCAACAACAAATAATTTGTGCAAAAATATAGTATTTGTTCTTTTTAGTGGACCGTGTTATTATAAAAACCGTGTAAAAAATGTTTGGTGTACATACTTAACATGTCATGGTAAATGCAAAGCAACAAAAATCACATTACATCGGTGCATTTATTTTATTTTCACTTCAAATAAATCTGATCAGATTATCTTTGCTATATTTTTAACTGTTTTTGAAAACTCAAAGCGTCCAGATGCAATTTAAAAGGTTTCAAAGCTGTGTAAACGTTGCCACTTCAAAAACCGTCTCTACAAAAGGATAAATATCCTTTTTGTTTGTTTGTTAGTCGATACGTATTTTTGACAGCATTGGAAATCTGTGTTTTCAGGCGCATGTTGTACAAACGTCACCACACTGATTGGTTTTACCACGGTTGGCGCACAGTGCACCGATGAAACATAAGATATGTTTGCATTATAGCCATAGAAAAAAATGTAGAAAAGAATTTTTTTGTTGTAAAACACATATTTTGTTTTGTATTGAACTGCCCAATAATCGATAAAAAGTGAAAAAATATTAAAATCAATGTCGGGTATATGTTTGAAAGTGAATGTCCCACTCTACTTTAGTAACGAAATTAAAGGAAGATCAAGGATAAGTAAAACAAAATTCAAATTATATCATTATTTACACACAAATATACCATAACAGATTGTCAGAATAATTGTGTACAGAGAAAGGTGCTGATATCAATATCGATAAATATTAGTATCGTTTTGTATTGTGTGTTAAAAATGTACTATACAGTTTTTTTACACTCCAAATTAGACATTTTACAAATCAAATTGGACATATATATAAACTGCTGTAACTAATAAAAATTAAGTTGCTTTTTGTATGTATATTTATAATTATTTGAAAATGTTCATTATCGTCTTCATTACAGTCTCGTATTGCAACTGTCACTTCTGCAAATTGTTATAATTATTATATTAATGAAACTACCTGCAGCTTCCGCACAGGAACACTCATAAATTTAATTTACTGCTTTATAACTGTATTTCATAAAAATGTGCGTAAATATACCTAATTTATAAATTATCCAATTGTTTAAAAATTGTTTTATTGGAAAATGTTCAATTTGGTTAGTAAAATATCCAATTTGGAGTGTAAAAACTGAAATAGAATTTCGATGTCCTAGTACAAAAGTATTTTTCTTTAAATTCGCCAAAGATTTGATGCTTTGAGTAATATTACCCATCATATTCAAATCTCTTGTATATCTCCACAAAAGTAAAACTTTAAAAAAAAATGATAGTTTTCTCTCGGTAGGCAAAATTTTTACATATAGAAATAATGACATATTATATAATCAACCTTCGCTTAATTTCATATGACAAAATAAGTTATATAATACGATAAATGACTAAAAGATTTACTAAAAAGATGGAACAAATAACATTTATCACTTTTTTGCAATTCAGTTTGGATATACCCGTTTTATTTAAGCAAAGAGCGTTTTAAAGCTGGGATTTTTATACAAACTTTGCATAAATTTTTACAATGGTGTATCAAACAAGTTTTTTTGTTAATGAATACATTAAAAAAGTTATGCAGAAGACGATAAATAAATATGTAATTGACGACAAGATCCAATGATATAAAACGAATAGTTTAAGCGTGCAAACAGCTATGGAGAAACGGTCGAAACGATTTTGGATTCCCGATTTTTTTTCCTTTTAATTCTTTTTGATAGTCGATGCCGCAAACGAATTTTGCACGCTTTGTCGTTTGGAAGATTTTCACAGCAATTTTTCACTGAGAGGATTTTGTTACAATTAAATGAATCGTTTGAGACAGCGTGGTTGAAAAGTATCGCTGAAAATATAGTTCGATGCAATATGCATGGATTCTTTTGACGAAGAGAACATAACGAAAGCAGCATAATACATAGATATCTATTTCGTATCCATGTCCGTTTCCAATGTAAAGTATATAACTTGGAGATATCTTAACAAAAGTTTTTTACGAGAGCTTGTTACTCAGTTGCTTAACCTCCCTATTTTTTTGAAAATGGTAAGGATACAATTGAATTTGGACATGACTAGTGGTTAGCTAATTGCTATTATTACGTCCCACTTTTTAGGTTAGGAATAGTGGGAGGAAATTTTTAAACAAAATAAATATCCATGTTTTCGAAATACGGCAATTATACATATATGAAAATTAAAAAAAAAAACACAATGAAAAATTAAACGTTTTAATAATGAAGTTCAAATCTGTCTATTATGCCACAAAAAGTGGGAAAATTATATAAAAAAATGTTTTCATATATTTGGAGTAATAATTAAAAAAAAAAATAACAGAATACCATCAAAAAAATCGTCATAGTGTAAATAAATTATAATTAGAGCGATTTTTACTATTTTTTAAAATTTTGCCAGCCCTAAAATATCGCACTAGTTTATAAAAAAATACTTTACATGGTTAACCGCCTTGTTTTTTTAAACGTGAATTGAAAATAATAACTTTTTATAGCGTTATAATGAGATTAATAAAAAAAATAAATCGTATCAATATTATTTTTAATATAGTATATAAGAACATTAAAGAAAAATGTTTAGACTGTTACGCAGTAATAAAACTAATTTACGATTGATACAAACTATTTTAAAAGTATGATCACCTATTATAATATACACATTTTCTTCCATAATCTAATATGACGTAGTATTAAGTCAATGATAAAGATTAATTTACAATATTTTGCACATTCCAACAGCTCGTGACACATTCTTTAATATTATTTAGTTTAAAATGCTATACATAAACAAATTTGATTATTTGTATCGGTGTTAGCTATGATATATATTGAAACAGACTAAATGTTTGTAATAATTCTACATACACCGGTTTCATACATCGTGGTAATTTTCAACATTAATTTATTAATCTAAATTGTGAATATTTGTATTGAATTTTACTCGGTAAAAACGTAGGGTATAAGAATGAGAGTAAGAGATGTATTTAGATTTGAAAAAATAACTTTAAAAATGCATGAAACATACATTGTTTTGAAAAAGCTTTTCTGATTCAATGGAATTTAATTATTCCCAGAATTAAATTATCCATTTCCATGTCTATAGTGTCCATGATTGATTCAATATGAAATAGAGTTAATCTTTTCCCGTATATGTTGCAAATAGAAAAATGGATGATTTTATCCAATCCAGTAATTGTTATTTTAAATGGTAATATAGATCGCTTTTAATTGCAAAATATGAAACCAATTCATTTGACTGAAAATAAAATATATTTCAATCGTATTACCTTTGATGTTAATAAGTGTAAATCATTACGGATTTAGCCAAAATGTTAATTATACAATATAAATTTGAATGAAAATAAATCATGGAATATTATACAAATTGAAAATAAATTAATCCTGCGACACTTTTTTACGTCTGTGTCCCTTTCATCTTCATAGAAATACATATTGAAATGACAATAAAAGAAGAATTGCATCGAAGAAAAGAAACATTGGTGAATGTAAATAAGTACATAATTACCCTAAAAATTATTATGACGCTATAAAAACCATAGTATGTGAATTAAGTAAGCATTTCATTCTTTTAACAATATGTTTTTTAATTAATATTTAAAAAAAGAAACACATTATATTGCAACTGTTCTCAAAATAACTAATTGACATGAAACAATTTACAAATTAATGTAAAAATATTCTCTACAATATTATATTTATCTGGTTAGTACCTACTCCAAATTCCGTATTAAACCTTTAAGCACATCGAGACAAATGAATAAAAAAAACAGTTGAAAAAATTAAATTGTAACAGATTTGCTTAAAGTAATGTTCCTGTCTGTATGTTCCATAGATTTTTTTAGTGAAATAATAAAATACGTTCAAATGTATTTAAAATATTATTTAAAACAGACAGATGCAAAGTGGCAGTTAACATTTTTAACATTTAAAATGATAAAATAAAATATTTAAAATTCTAAAATAATTAAAAATGTTTGTTAAAATTTAATATTTAATATAAGTCTTTAATTATATAAATCAATTGTTGGTAGAATTGATAAATTACAATTAAGTATATTTGAACAAACAAGCTTACAATCATAAAGCCTATTTTAAGCTCGGCGTTTTTTGACAAAATCCCGTTTAAAACGTAAGGGTCTTTCATATGCAAAAAGCTATAACAATAGATTATATATTATGTTGTTGAAGAATAGATACAAATTAAGTTAGAACTTTAACAAAACAGGATTAAAAACTTCTGTCGAGTCAAGCCGCAAGATTAATTTTGTAATTCAAAGTTTCACTAAAAATAATATTGTGGTACTTATTAAATACATAAAAACATGCTACAAAGAAACGCACCTTTGTTACAACCATAAATTGTATAGGAAAACTTTGATATCAAAATTATTTAATAATTAATACAAGAGTTAAAATTTATTTCAGTGTTGTTATTAAAATAATATTAACTGTTTTTTTCTACAAAAAGACGACATAATTGAATTTGATAAGCTTCATAAGGTGTATACATGAATTAATAGAAATATAACAAAACTAGTTTAATGAAATACTGCGTGAGCCATTTAAGTAACAGAAAGGGGTTGAGCAACCGAGTATCAAGCAGTTCTCGTAGAAACACTTATGTTGAGATAAGCTCCACGAGGAGTCCATATGCTCCACATTAAAAGCGGAAAAGGTAGAAAAATAAATCTGTTTGAGAATTAAAGTTTAATTTCAAAATATTTTTTTAAATATTCGCAACCACTTTGGAAAATAAGAATTTGATACAAGTCAGCCAATGCGTCCTTGTCTCAAAAGTTAAATTATTGTTGTTATAATTAAAAATAAAAATCAAAAGATTTTTTAATTGTGAATACCATTTGAGAAAGTAAAACTTAAATTCATTTATTAGCTTACAGGTAGATGTTTAAAGTACGCACGTACAATTTTAAAAATATACTGGATTAATATAATGCAGAGCACACTAATTTTCAAACTAAGGGTCATGAATTCAATTCAGATCGCGATGAATTTTATTTGGTGCCAGCAGTTGATCTATATAAAAAATGGCAAAAATAATTCATAGGTTTGTATTTTTATAAAATCATGCTTTTCTATGAAAACATATTATTCGAACGTCTTATGGCAATATAATAGCTACAGTGTTCGCCATGCAATATTGTTTTTATCGCTAATTGTATGAAACATAAAAAACTCACACTTGGAGACAAAGAATTCAAAACTGTCGAGTTATATATCCGTTAAACAAAACCGTGTGTTATGATTTTTTTTCGCATTCAAATTTCTTTTGCCATGTTTCGACTAAAGAGAGATTCAATTTAAAAAGAAAGACAACCAAACAAATAAAATGTTAAGAATGACACAATATTGACTTAAACAAACAAAGACTCACGAAATTTCAAATTGGTTACCAAAATGCAATTCTTATTATCGTTTATAGTAATAAAATTAATATCTATTACACAGGCGAATCTTATTATAAGATATATTTTTTGATGTATTGGTTGCGTTGGTAACTTAATTTTTATAAAATAGGGTCGCAGCTCAAAAAGTTTGGGCATGCGTAGAATAGCACATGCAAGCTTCGAAGAAAAGTGACAAGGTTTTTCTATGCATTGAAACTGGTAACGGAGTATGAAAAGAAACTCTTCTGGGAATGGAGGAAACTTTAGCATTGTAAATCCTCGAGGCGTACAATTGCTTTCAATTAAGACAGAACATTTTACTGAGAAGAGGACTTGAAAATTAAAAGAGCACTATGAAGGCAAAAATACGAATAAAACCTAACCTACTTGAGAGTTTCAACAATCGGAATGAAAAAGTTGCTCAAATTGAAGAACGATCCTTCGAGATTAAAGCGATTTGAATAAGTGAAACGGTTGAGCGGGTGTTTTTCAGTAGTAGTAATAGTAGTGAGAAATTACTGGCAATTTTACTGGCAATTTGCTTAAGTGATACCAACTAATTACTCGAGACATTTTTTTTATACATAACATAAAAAGGATATCTCAAAATATTTCTTACTATAAAATGAATTAATGCCATCTAAAAATACGACATTTTTTTGAAAACATTGTACTTTAACAGTTGAAAACAACGTCTTTGACGCAATCATAGCTTAGATCAAGGTTATGATATCGCTACATCAATGCAACAATACAATCGACTAAAAATATGCGTTCAAGTCAGGCTATTGATGTCATTATAAGTAATACACAATGTTAAATCAATTTTTTTTTTTTTATTCCATATCCGCTCCCTATGCGGAGCATATGGTCACCACGAAGTTCCTCCATGACTCTCTATCTCCAGCCAGTCTCCTTGCTTCCTCCCAGGTCATCCCAGCGTCCCGCAACTCCGCTGAGTACATCCTGAGAATGGTCATCAGTGGCCTTCCACGACGCCGGTATCCATCCGGTTGGAAGAACAGACAGGCAGGGTTCAGGCTCTCTTGAGGCATCCTTAACACGTGTCCAAGCCAGGACCACCGCCGCTTCTTTATTTTGGACGTAATTAGAGGCTGGTTAGTCCGCTCTCTAATCTCCGTATTCCTGACAAAGTCAGACCATTTCACTCCAAGCATTCGCCGCAGGCATCTGTTTTCGAAACACAGTATACGGTTACTCTGCGCTTTCGTAAGGTGCCATGATTCGCAACCGTAAAGCAGCACTGTCAAGATACATGCGTTGAACAGGAGGCACTTGGTTCTGACCGAGTACAGCCGTGAATCCCAGACTTTCCGCATTGAGTTAAAGGTTGCTCCAGCAATCCCTAATCGGATCGCGAGCTCTTTACACGGATTGCCATCCCCCGTGATGTGTACCCCCAAGTACCTGATTGAATGGTAGGATAAATTGTAATTTTAGAATACGATCAACACAGATATCAAGAAGGTGACACTCAAACAAAGGTGACAAATATCAATAAACTATTCATGCAAGAGTAACACAAAACACAAAAATATTATTGTTGGACAGAACAACAGATAGCCACTTTTTTTTAGTATTGTAATGAAGATGTATAAAAAATAGCAGTCAGAAGTTAACAGTACTCAAAAGTACAGATTTTGGAAAAAAATAAGATGTTATTATTTCGAAACTAGTCACAATATCAGATGGTCTTGCTATTGAATTTGTGTAGCGATACGTAGATTTAAAATTTACCAACTAGATTGCCAAAAAATACCAAAAAGTTTTTTACAATTTGATATAGTTCCATATGTCAGACCCCGAGACTTATTGAGCTAAGAACAATCAATAAATATAATTGAATAAGATTTTCACAATATAATACCGTTTCAAAAAAGGACCCGTTTCATCCATGAAAAATATACCACTTTTTTATACAAATTCCATATATATTTAATAAAGTCTGGGAAAAGTTTGCTTATTAATAGTATTTTTAACGAACATGATCTATATAAATAAATCTGGAATTGGTACAAAAGCGTGATTTATTTTATAATATAATGATTTTTCACCAATATTAAACAGAAAACATATTCCATATATTTGGTATAATAGTATCTATCATAATCTGTATATAACACACTTCGCTACGTAAGTTGTGCATTGTTTGAAATAAAATATAATATCAAATACATTCAAGAAACAAATTTTAATACGACAGCAGAGCTGAGAAGAGCATTCCAAATTATTCAAAAGAACAGCGACTACGAAATGTACACCTACGCCGTAGATGTTACGACATAGACATACGTAGATGCTCACATAAAATTGCAAGCGAATGCGGGTTCTATGAGAAGTGTTTCGCAGAAAATAATACGGGGTTCAATAGCCAAGGGATGACGTCCGTGATCTGGGATAAGATAAATGAAATTACACCCTTATTACAAGATGAATCACCAATCATACCGTTTCCGACGATTATGAATATTATGTGATTCTCGAAGAAATTCATTCGTAATAGGAGTGATTGATACTTCTTATCACATGGTTGTTTTTCTGCCATATCGTATTCTTATAAGAAGCACAAGGATTTATTATGAAATACCTCGACTAAAGCCTTTCGAAATTTCTTTTTGAAAAAGGTAAGCAGATAAGGATGAGATCTAATCATATTAAATACGAAGTGAACTTGTTGTAAGTAAACTGATAAACACCATCCACTACAGGGTATGTGAGAGGGTTAAAAATTGTACAAACATAAAAAAAACAAAATAAACAAAGGCAAATCTATAATGAAAAAATACAATACTCATTTTTACTAATTCCACATTAATGTACTGGTTTTGCTCATGACGAGCTCTTTATGAGCGAAACCGGTTCTGATAATATGTAATTAAAGTGTAATAAGTACAAATGAGTATTTTATTTTTAATATAAAGTCTCTCCACCAAGTATTGACAGTGAACACCCTAAAGTGAGCAAAGTGATTCATCGATTAAATCAGGGTTTCTAAACGGGGGGCCATATTGTGCTCCAACGGAGCCAAAGTACAGTTTAGAGGAGTCATGAACAAAACAGGTATAAGGACCACAGAATAATAAGACTCTTAAAAGTGTCCACGGGCCCAGAAAGGTTAACAAACACTGGATTCAATAATTGAAGCCTTCCCATCAAAAATAGTCTTTGTTACATTTTGGCAGTTTTTAACTAAATATGCATGAATGCATTTATTTTTAATTCTTTATACCTACTGACCTCCCTTCAATAATAATCTATGATCTGTTAAAATAAAGAATGACACGAGAATTACTATCAGTACGGTGTATGCAAAAAGCTTAATAAATGCCGTATACGAATAATAATTATAAAAAAATATTTATACATAATTTCTTTTTACCTAACAATATTATTTGATTATCTCAAAACGTAACTATTGTATGCAAGACCGGAGCTAAACATAATTCAAATTTTTAACCTTGACCTGGCAACCAATAAAGTAAGTATGTGTAAAGAGAACGGTGATCATTTGATTATGTGGTTAGCTTATTATTTATCTCCAATAATGTTTCCCAAAATTACCATTAATGAAAATTTTAAGAAGACAGGAGCAACGGTTTTTTTAACAGTTAGTTTGTCAAACTGTCTGATATGATAACATTGCTTGACAGCGCAATAAATATACGTGAATAAATACAAAAAAAAACATAATTTAAATATTGTTTACTGTCAATACATAGCGAATGATTTTTAAAAAAACTTGAAACTATTTTGATTAAATCTGTCTCTTGTATTTACTTTATATTTGTATCGATAACGTGTGAATGGAAAATATTAAATACAGATATCAATTACTTCAAGATTGTAACAGATACGAATTTTAAATATCTAACGATTCTTTATCTGGCCCTTGGTTAAATGGTCAGCTTCGATAGCTTCTTAAAATGTTACGGGGTCGAGTCTAAATACGAACAGCATTTTTTCAAACGATTTATAACTTTCTGTACGAATGATATTTTTAATGTCTTAAAATTACCATTCCACTTTTTCAATCCTAAAATGTAGCGAGAGCGATTAGTTAATCAGTAGTTTTTAATAACTATTTAAAAATTCTTTCTATTAAAGTCATCAACTTGATAACTCAATTATTTTCATAACATCGTCACAGTATAAGCTAACCCAAGCTTATGGCCGAGTGTTTAGCGTCACTTTCTTATGTTAGTGTCCACGGAATTGAATACCAGCACGGCTCGTTTCATAATTAAATATTTAGGTAAACGGATTGTTTTCAAAGACGTGGATGTCTTAATTTCTCTCCTACCTATTTGATCGTAAAAAAGTAGGATTTTGAAACCGCTTACTTACAAAAATAGCCCTGGTCTTATTTTATACTTGATCTTCAGAAAAATAGATAGAGTGACTGAGTGACAATCAATTCTCATGTAAATATTTATGTTGATATAAAATTATTAAGAAGTTCATATGTTTCAAATTAGGAAAACATATGGTAAAATAAACTTGAAAAAATGTTGCTGTAAATATACGAAACATGTTCCCAGGTAAAAAATTCGAAATCTTTTGAAAAGCGTCAGATGGAAAGGTAGCAACGACGCCAGAAGTGTAAAACAATGAAGCGCCTCCCACTTAGCAGTTGGGCGCCGTGCTGCTCTTCCGCGACGCGAATATTAAAGCAGCCGTCTGTCTTACCCCTGCGACGTGGACGCTCAATTGAAAAGTTGCATTGAAAAAGTTCAACATTTCTGAAATATTTCACATAATAATATTTAGAAGAGTATCTTTGTATGCTGGTGTAGCAGATACATATAAAAGTTCCACCGATAAAAAATAGCAGAAAAAAAACGATCTAGGCAGATATTTTGTCATATTTGTTGAATATTAGTGGATTTAAGTTTGAAGAGTTACGTCTCGTGTGGCACTTTAAAAAGCAGGCATTCTATACAAACCAATGACTGAGATGTCAGGACTTGTCGTGATAAGCGCACTTAAGATTTTAAAAAATCAAAAGCATCACAAGTACACAAAATGTGGCTATTTTAAAAAATACTTTTTCAACATTATTTAACAATAAAGATTTTAAGAAAATGTTGTCATTTCCTGTAAGTAGCTTATTTGGCAAATTGTTAATATATAATACGTATGAACATACCAATAAAAAATAACCATTAAGCACATACTGCTGAAATCTGATTTTTCTTTTGTTTTATATGCAAAAACATGCCCATGAACTTCAGTGTCGAAATAGACCGTCATTGAAATTCATTAATTGTACGCTGTGTATTTAACGTTTTTTTTTATACATATTTACAATTGAAGAAAATCGTAATATAAATACACATTTATATATAGATCGACTGTGAAAAGGAAAAAGGACGTAACCCATACAAAACAAATTTTACAGCAGACACAAAAAACGTTTTTGAATGATTTTGGGCCAAAGAAAAATTATGAAATATACGCAATCCTGAAGCGCATGGAGACTGATAAACTGGTTTTTAATTGACTTTACTTGTTATTAATTAAAAAAAAAACTTTTGAGATCTAAGACATGAGTGTTTGTGACGTCAATTCTCCTTGAGTTAATATCATGTGACATGGAGTATGCGCTTGAGTCTCGTATGCGACGCACGTGTTTGTCCTTCTTACCTAAGTGAATAGATCTATTGTTTGTTTCGAGAAAGGTCATTTCCTGTCCATCTCAAAAATTACAAACAACTGTGCGATCGTAAAAACAATTGTCTAGTGAATCCTTTGTGTTAAGTGTGCTAGCTTTACTTGCAATTCTGGTGGTTCAACACTTATTATTATATAAATTGTATTTGTACGCTAAAACCTAAAGCTAGACTGACTTTAAAGTTATTCTGTTGCTAAATGATTATATAGTTCATACCTAAATAACTCAATTCAGTGTTTGTGTTGACTAAAAATCGCCGACGACGATATTGGAGGAAAACATCTTACCACCAAGAAGAATCAGATAACAAATTACCATAATTAAAATTATATTTTTTTTTACTTACTTACTTTCTTTTTCCTCTTTTTTTCAATTTTTTATTAGTTAACTTGCTCATTGTTTATTGTTTCCTGTTTCCTAACCTACTGCTTTGTTTATCTCACTTAAACCTGTAACCTATTTTATCTTTACTTTTTTTTTAAAATTCCAATACTGTCTGCGATGCGTTCAGGACGGAAAACCAGGAATTCCTCCAAAATGTCGGTAATGAGTGACCAGGCAATGTCGCTTATAAAAAATATTACTGGCTATAATAACCAAGCGGCATTCGAAACCTTACTGCCAATATATGAAAAAATTAAGGATTTTGTTAACGAAGGGGTAGGCAAGTACATTTCGGACGGTACGCTACCACTAAAGGCCTCTACGCCAAAACAGCCACAGAAAAAAACCTCGAAACCCAAAACCATCGTCGTCACTCCCAGTTCACCAACTATAATTGTTTTGCCACCCCCATCACCATCCCCTAGTAGTGTAAACTCTACCAATGACTCACGCATGCTTACCAATGAAATCGCGGCAACCTCCGACTTGATCTCGAATGATGGGTCTGTCAACTTTAAAATGGCTACAGCCAGAGATACGTTTGCTTGGCCGTCTCAATCAATTGACGACCATAATCTTACTGTTGATAGGGAATCGTCTAAAAGTAATATTACCGGAGAAGAGGTTGCCGAAAACCCATGCTCGCCTATTTTTAATGACTGCCGCGATAAGGCTCCTAACACACCAACAATATGTCTAAACTCTTCGCCCAGCGCTGGTTTGCCAGAACCTTCTAACTCACCTAAAACATACGACAAAAAACAAAAAATTCCCCCGATTGTCCTTCATAAAAAGGAAAACTATATAACATTTCTTAGGGATGCTAAACTTGCAGGCGTATCTATAAGACATGCAACAGATCTCAAAGATGGCATAAAAATCGAGGTTTCTTCAATCGACGCTTTCAGAAAAGCAACCAAACTGTTAGACGTAAGAAATGAACCATACCACTCATACATGGCGCATGAAGACAAACCACTCAAAGTAGTTCTGAGAGGCGTGTCAGTAGGCGTTGGGGAAGAGGACGTTTTGAACGAGATTAAACGGCTCAAATTTCCCATTATAAAGGTACAAAGAATGAAGTGTCATGTCAAAAAGACCACGATCCCACTTGTTCTCTTAAGCCTCGAACGAAATGTGAGAGGGAAAGAAATTTTTAGCCTACGTAAATTCTTTGAAATGAACATTGTCGTTGAGTCACTGTGGCGAAAAACCTCAGCGGGTCAATGCCACAAATGCCAAGGGTTTGGCCACTCAGCATCATGCTGCCGTGGTCAAGCGCGATGTGTGAGATGCGCGGGTGACCATTCTACTAATGAGTGCACTTACACTAAGGATAGCGGCCCAGCTAAATGCGCAAACTGTAGCGGGCCTCACACGGCAAACTACCGTGGATGCCCAAAATTTCCAAGAAAATCCCCTAATTCTAGGCCGCCGACACACCAACCTAACGAGCGGCCCATGCCAACCCTTGCCAATAACAGTAGATTATCGACAGCTGAAACTCAAAATATGGCGAAACAATTAAAACCTGTTCCCCGTATTGATCAGAGTGAGGCTAACTCTGTCCGCTCAGAATTGCCACACGCGCATGTTGCTCTGGATTATAAATCCATGCTCAATGAATGGCGCGAAATTGTGAACATCGGAAACCAATTTCTGGTTAAATATCCCGCCCAAGAGGCGCCCATTGATACAAACAATGGCGAATAAAATCCGACCGGCATCCTTACAGGTTCTTCACTGGAACAGTGGAGGTACCCTAAGACATGACAAACTGGAGCTAGATGTGCCAAAACACCCTTCAGCCCCCCAAGCCCCCACCACCAGGGTGTGAAATGGAGACCAATATATCTCAAAACCTTTCACACCGTCCCCCCATACCCACACAATTCTTAGAACCGCATCAGTGATCGCCCGCCACCCATCAGGCGGAGAGAGGTCCGCACTAACCTAAACACAACCCATCGACCCTTGTGCATTTCCATTACCCCCCCCCCCCCCCCCCCACCCACCCCCCTCCCCCCACACCCCCCCCCCCCCCCCCCCCCCCCCCCCCCCCCCCCCCCCCCCCCCCCCCCCCCCCCACCCCCCCCCCCCCCCCCCCCCCGCCCCCCCCCACACCGCCCCCCCCCCCCCCCCCCCCCGCGCCCCCCCCCCCCCCCCCCCCCCCCCCCCCCCCCCCCCCCCCCCCCCCCCCCCCCCCGCCCCCCCCCCCCCCACCACCCCCCCCCCCCCCCACCCCCCCCCCCCCCTCCACCCCCCCCCCCCCCCCCCCCCCCCCCCCCCCCCCCCCCCCCCCCCCCCCCCCCCCCCCCCCCCCACCCCCCCCCCCCCCCCCCCCCCCCCCCCCCCCCCCCCCCCCCCCCCCCCCACCCCCCCCCCCCCCCCCCCCCCCCCCCCCCCCCCCCCCCCCCCCCCCCACCCCCCCCCCCCCCCCCCCCCCCCCCACCCCCCCCCCCCCCCCCCCCACCCCCCCCCCCCCCCCCACCCCCCCCCCCCCCCCCACCCCCCCCCCCCCCCCCCCCCCCCCCCCCACCCCCCCCCCCCCCCCCCCCCCCCCCCCCCCCCCCCCCCCCCCCCCCCACCCCCCCCCCCCCCCCCCCCCCCCCCCCCCCCCCCCCCCCCCCCCCCCCCCCCCCCCCCCCCCCCCCCCCCCCCACCCCCCCCCCCCCCCCCCCCCCCCCCCCCCCCCCCCCCCCCCCCCCCCACCCCCCCCCCCCCCCACCCCCCCCCCCCCCCCCCCCCCCCCCCCCCCCCCCCCCCCCCCCCCCCCCCCCCCCCCCCCCCCCCCACCCCCCCCCCCCCCCCCCAACCCCCCCCCCCCCCCCCCCCCCTCCCCCAAGCGAATTGACGGCAAACTAGAGAAGTCAAACGCGATAGAAGTAAACACAATTAATCAGGCCTCATTAAGAATTCGTTTCTATCTAAAGCCTCTGATGGGCCAAAATAAAGACTAGGGACCTAGAATTATTTATTCCAAACGTAGAACCATACAATTGCCGCCTGTGATTTCAACGCGAAGCATCAAGACGGTACATAGACTAACAACTCATACGTCGGACGACAGTTAAAATCTTTATATTACAGATAATATTAAGCAATTGTAGCTGCACCCGCCGATTCCAACAACTCTAACCAAGAAATGAGGATAAACCGAATGTTATAGACATTGCTATTCCTTGAGTGGATTCAACCTTCTTAATAAACTCATATAGTACAACAGCTTAATTCGGATCACCATCCTGTCATATTGAGTTAGGTGATCCAACAATTATTTTAGTCATAATAAACTTAATTCAAACGCAAAAAATTATCCAATGGGACGTATTGAGACTATTAATTGACGATATGATAATTCCTCACGTGTGATCTTAAAGATAACCGAAAGCATTGACTTTGGAAGATTCTTAATCACAATACAAACATTAACCTAAGCTGCCGCGTAGCTACAACCAACTTTACAAAATAAACCACCTTACAGTACACCCCTCCGATCAGACATAAATCCTTATTAATGACAGACGGCGTGCAAGAAAAGAATGGAAAAAATTCTGGTTACCCCGTTAGTAAAGCAGCGCGTTACCCTGTCTGTCTGACTGAAATCACTCGCAAATGAAAACTTACCGCGAAACAACTCTGACGACAGATAAGTGATCATGTTAAAGGAAGTGACCCATTAAATGGATCCCCTACACCACACAAGCCCTCCGCGACAGAAAAACACCCTTTGCACCGCTTTATAACGGAACCAAGGGACATGTTTTCACCATCAGAGATAAAGTTGAAGATTTGCAGATAGCCTTGAAAAGCTCAATTCACAAACAAACTGAAACTCAAATGACCCCAAGCAACTAGTCATGAATAAAAATGCGTATTTGATATAGAAATCGCTGCAAAAGTTATTCAAGATCAATCTCAAGATCAGACAGGCGAAATATTCTATCCCACCATCATTTGCCGAAGTGGAAAGTCTCATCAAAAAACCCCCCTACCTGACAGGAAAGCGTTATGGTCAAAAGCCACAATTGGTAATACCGGCGTCTCTCAAGCAGCTTCCGGAAAAGGAGAGGCATATAAATTCGAGCTAGTAAACATTATCAATGCGTGCTTGAGATTACAATATTTTCCCGACACATGGACAAGAAGCTGCATATGATTTCTCATCTCCAAAACTCTGGGAAAAGATCATACTCTTCCAGGTAAATCAACACGGGCCCAATATGTCTGCTTCCCCCGCAATGAGCAAAGTCATCAGAGCGTGTAAGTAAGAGTAGCTTACTAGAAGTAGTTACGGTGAAAAAAAGTCGATCACCTGACACTCAACACGGCTTTCGTGCTAGGCCAACTCGACAAACCACCAACTCCTCCCGATAACGGAGTTTACACAAGTGGATCTTCATTCTTAAAGAATCCACGGCTGGCCTCTTTTTAGATATCGCAAAAGCCTTCGACAGAGTATGGACCGAAGGGCTTGTATTCAAAATGTCGAAGGCTGGTAGGTCACCGCTTGGTAAAAATTCTCAACTCATTCATGACAGGCAGATGTTTCATCTTATAAGGATGGAATTCGATCCTCATCAAGGCAACTCGGGCCGGATTCCGCAAGGCTCTGTTGGGACCCATACTATACATATATACACCTATGACATTCTTCCGCGGAGAAACGACGCAATTAATAGCACTATCGCATGAGAACGGCTATTTTTAGCTAAATCTCGAAATCGACAAGGCGCGCATCACCAGTTCAATCTGCTGCCGATACATAGCAGACTGGTGCGACAAATGGCGAATCAAAATTATTACCGAAAAAAGCGCGCAGTAATTTTTCAAAGGGTTTATTAGAAAACCTAATTTTCTTGCATACGCATGCACCAACGCAGAGATCAATGTTCCATTCGGTTAAGTATCTTGGACTCACGCTAGATAGTCGACTTAAATTTAATGAACACGTCGCGATTAAAAAACGTCAAGCTAATGCTACAATGCAAGGTTGTACTTTATGCTTAACGCGAGAAGCAAACTTACTCTCAAAAGCAAGCTGCTCCTTACACAGCAATTACTCACCAATCATGTGTTACGCTCTCCAATATGAACGTATCTCACCGTAAACATATGAAGACTCTCCAATTGTCCAAAATAAATCACTGAACAGATATGTAACGCCCCGTGTACGTGCGTAATTCGCTGCTTCACAGAGACTTGAAAATACCTACCATCCGCGAGTTCGTTCGTGAAATATCACAAAAGTTTCACAGCGAGGTAGGAAAACATTCTAACCCAACGATCTCTGATCTCCACAACTATGACGAGACACTGCCTGAGAATCGTTTTAGACCCAGAGCAGTCCTGCTCGACGACCCTCCATAGATCTTATGTCGTATAAAATTGTCAATTTTAGAACGAACTTAGCATCACGAAAATGACTCTCTTTGTTTAAAAACAATTTGTATACTGTATGTGTGTATGTATGTATCCGCATGTGTGTGTACATGTACGGATATAGTATGGAGGAAGCATATGGAATGTGATTTGCAAAATAATGCATATGGAGTTCCCGTGAACTTCTTATCTCTGTAGTGATCGCGCCCTTCCGTCTGCGAACGACGGTAAGGGATGCAATTTACAATTTTTCAAAATC